>CAUYON010192744.1:0-48153 GCA_963573935.1 Arctocebus calabarensis
CTTCTTGGCAATTTCTCCATTATTATATGAAGACATCTGTATTCTGCATTTAGCAAGGTTCGCCTGTACCCTTCTAAGATACACCGTAGGTGTGGTCCCACCAATTACCCTCCCTCCACCCCACACTCCCCTCTACCCTCCTTACCCTTGCCCATTTCCCTATATTCTTGTGTTATAGTTGGGTTATACCATTCATACAACAGCTATAAATTACCTTCATAGTAGGGCTGAGTACATTGGATACTTTTCACAATCAGCATTGTGAGGTTGACTGGCTTACACCCAGAAACCATCTGATAGAGACTTTAAAATTATCACACCTCTCAACATTACCAGTGATTTCTACCTTTGCTTATTTGTTATTTTGGGGAATAACCTCTTTTATTATTATGATTCTACCTTTCCTTTTTCCTCCCTTTTTTCCCTTGTCCTTATTAAACAGCAAAGTAGGTGCACAATAAGACATCAAAATCATTTCCTGGCACAAAGATGGTTGTGCTTAGCACAATATCAATTTATTGGGGGTAAAAATAGACTTTCAGGCTGAGACAAGTGGATATCCACAAGTAAAAGAAGGAAGTTGGACCTTACCTCACATCATATGCAAAAATTAACTCAAAATAGTTATATATGACACCTAAAACACAAGCAACCAAAGAAAAAAATAGATAAAGATGGACTTCATAAAAATTTAAAACTTTTGTTCCTCAAAGAACACTATAAAGAAAGTGAAGAGACAACCCACAGAGTGGGAAAAAATATTTTCAAACTCTGTATCTGATAAAGGTCTACTATCCAGAATACATAAAGAACTCTCACAACTCAACAGTAAAAGACAAAGATCCCAATTTTTTAATGGGAAAGATAGCTGGGCACTGTAATCCTACCACTCTGGGAGGATGAGGTGAGAGGATCCCTTGAGCTCAGGAGTTCAAGACCAGAGTGCCATGGCATCAGCCTTGCTCACTGCAACTTCACACTCCAGGTGTTGTGGAGGATGCTAATAGTCCTAGCTCTTGGGAGACTGAGGCAGGAGGATTCAAGAGTTTATGCCCTTCTAGTAACTGAAAAGCAAGCATTAAAAAGGAACCCTAGGCTGGGCATGGTGGCTTGTGCCTATAATCCTAGCACTCTGGAGGGCTGAGGTGAGAGGACTACTTGAGGCCAGGAGGTCAACACCAGCCTGAGCAAGATTGAGACCCCATCTTTACTAAAAATAGAAAAAAAATAAATGGGCATTGTGGCTTGCAACTGTAATCCCACTACTCAGGAGACGAGGCAGGAGGATAGCTGGAATCCAGGAGCTAGGCTGATGCCACAAGCACTCTAGCCTAGGCCACAGAGTGAAATATACAAATAGCCAATAAGCACAAAATGTTCAACATCAATAGTCATCAGGGAATATAAAATCAAAACCACAATTAGATACCACTTCATCCCTACCAGGATGGCCTCAAAAAGACAGATAATAACAAGTGTTGACAAGGATGTGGAGAAACTGGAGTCCTCATATGCTGCTTATGGGAATACAAAATGGTACAGCCACTTTGGTAAACAGCCTGGCAGTTTCTCAAATGGTTAAACGAAAGATAATTATATGACCCAGCAAGTGCGCCCAAGAAAAATGACAATATCTGTCCACACAAAAACTTACACATGAATGTTCATAGCAACATTCACAGCTAAAAAGTAGAAAAATCTAAATGTTCATCAACTGATAAGTGATAAACAAAATGTGATATACTCATGTAAAGGAATAGTCTTTGACAATAACAAGAAATAAAGTATTGATACATACTACAAATGAATGAACCTCGAAAACATTACACTAAGTGAAAGAGCCCAGACACAGAAGGCCATATTCTGTACAAGTCCACTTATATGAAATGTTCAGAATGGGTAATTCACAGAGACAGAAAGTAGATCAGTGGTTGCCAGGTGCAAACGGGGTTGGAGGGAAATGGGGAATGGCTGATAATGGGCGCAGAATCTAGTTGGGAGCTTATGAAAGTGTTGTAAAATTGATTATGGTGAAGGTCACACAATTCTTTTGACTATGCCTCAAACCATTTAGTCTTACGTAGGTGAATTGTATGCTATGTGAATTATTCATCAATATGGATCTTGTTTAAAAAATAAGGCACTTATTAAAATAATAAGGTGAGAGCGCTCCAGGCTGAGGGGTGTCAGGGTGGTGTCAGGGTGGTGTCACGTGACAGTAATTCTCCCTTACATGCCCCTGGTAGGTACTGTTAACCATCACAGTGCTCTGCTCCCTGAACCTGTGAGGTTACCTTTAGACTTCATTAAAAATAAAAACATCTAGTTATCAAAAGGTGCTGTTAAAAGAGTGAAAAAGCAAATGTCAGAATACATTTTTTAATTCCTAGAAATCAATAAGGAAAAAACTGGCAACTCAATTTTTTGAAAATTGTCAAAAGACTTGAAGAGACATGTCACAGTCCACATGTGCTGCTATAACAAAATACCTTAATCTGGGTAATTTACATACAACTGAAATGTATTGTTCACAGTTCTAGAGGCTGGGAATTCCAAGATCCAAGATACCTGCAAATTCGCTGTCTGGTGAGGACTTGCTGTCTGCCTCCTAGTTAGTACCTTCCTTCCTCATCATCATGTGGTGGAAAGGGTAAATGAGCTGCCTTGGGTCTGTTTTACAAGGGCACTAATCCCATTCATGGGGGCAGACCCCTCATCCTGAGTTATTCATCCCTCAAAGGCCCCACTTCTTAATACCACACCAGAAGTTAGTTTTCAACGTGTGAATGGGTTTGAGGACACACAGCAAGGTGCTTCACAGAACAGAATATCCAAATGGCACATAAGTCCATACCATGAACATCGTTGGTCACCAGGAAAATTCCAAGTAAAACCCAGATGGCCAAAATTAAAACACCTGGTAATATCAACTGTTAGGAAAAAAAAAAAAACACAGACAAACCAGAATGCTCCTCAATTGTTGAGAAAAATACAGATCAGCATAACTCCTTTGGAAAACCATATGGCAACATGAGAGAGAGGGAGGAAGGGGGAGAGGGAGAGAACCAAGAAATTCCACTCTTGGCATGTACTCAAGAGAACAAGTATTTTTACCCACCAAGAGAGGCCCATGAGCGTTCCTAAAGAAGTGTTCATAATAGGCCCAAGCTAGAGTTGACACAAATCAACTCTATCAAGAAAATAAGTGAGTAAATTATAGCAAATTCATACAATGCAATCCTACACAAAAATGAAAATGAACAAACTACCATGACAGGCAACAAACGTGGGTGACTTCTGCAAGCAGGGAATGAGAGAGGCTGGACGCAGAAGAGCCCGCACTGATTCCTACACAAAGTCCCCACAGAGCAAACCTCAGCTGTGGTGACGGAGGTCATGCATCATTATTTGGGGAAGCAGTGACTGGAGAAGAAGTGAGGGAGCCTGCAGGTGCTTGATCTGAGTGACAGAGACGTGGAAGTGAACGTATGTAAACTTTCACCCCGCTGTCCCCTTCCGATTTGCCCCTTACTGAACTGAATGTAAGTTACAATTACACAAAAGAGAAAAGCAAACCTTATCCTTCAGTCACCAAAAGGTCTCGTGCCCAAGTTCAAAAATCCCAGAGAAGGGGGTCATCAGCCCCATACAGTGGCTCCAGAGGTCAGAACCAAGGAACAACATGGTGGCTCCACAGGATAGGGTCCAGGGCAGGGAGCTGTACAGGCGAGAGCTGCTTCCAGCACAGGGAGAGGAGGGAAGAAAGGACAGGCCAAAAACCAGGGTCCACTCTCCCGCTGCTCTGAGCCCCCTTTCCCCACCTATAATGTGGAGACAATGGCTCTCCCTACTACAAGGCGTTAAGGTGGGGGGCCCAAGCAGTAACAGGCCCTGGATCCCACTCAGTGCTCACCAGGGGACTGCCCTAGTTTTGTCCCTCTCCTCCACTCACCCTTCCTCCCTAGATGTCCCACCCCTCGGTTCCCCTGCCTTCATCCCCCCTCCTCTGGCCTCTGCAATCCCCAAGGTAAGGCCCCCATCACCATGTAATTTCAAATTACTTGTAGCTTTAGTTAATTAAATGTAAAATCATCGGAATAAAATTATACCTTCATTAGAAATTAACTCCCATTCTAGGCCCGGGATAATGACTGGGCTCTTTCTCCCCCCTTCTTCCAAACCACACACAAAATGGTCAGTTAAACTGAATGGGAAAAAAGTTTAACGACTGCACGGCAATCAAGCTTATTATTATTTAAGCACAAGCTATTACCATGGGCAATGAGGTATCAGCCAATAAATCATCTTTGAAAGAGTCTGCCCTCGTCTGAGCACAGACAGGCTGGAGGCTGCTGCAGGGGCAGTTGTGCCGGCTGGCTGCCTTCCTGGTCAGGGCAGTGCCCCAGCTGGGGGCGGGGCGGTGGCAGGCCCTCCGGGTCATCCCTCTTGCTGGCCCTGGACCTGCCCTCAAGACCCCACCCAGGCTTGGGCCTCCAGGTCAGGGTCTCAGGGTCACTGCGAAGGGAGCAGGAGCGTCTCCACCCACCCTCCACACCATCCCTCAATCCAGCCCATGGAAAAGTAGGAAACTCTGGCCCAGGACAGAGACCAGGGACAATAGGAGGCCCCTAACATTAGAAAGTGGGACAGAGAAAGGAGAAGCAGAGCTGAGATGAGGCCAAGAGAGAGGCAGAGAGAGGAAGAGGTGGGGAATCTCCAGGAGACATGGGAGGAGCTGGACTCGGAGACCAGAGGGTGAGGGGACAGTCAGAGGAACAGGCGGGGAGACTCCAGCAGACAAGGCAGGACCTTGGGAGGAGACAGCAGGAGAACCAAGAAGGCCAAAGACAGAGGTCCCGCCCTGTGTGCAGGGCTGGGGACCACGAGCCACCACCTCCCAGAGTGGCCAACTGCTCTGTCAGTCCAGGACCAAGAGATTGGCCAGGTTGGGGACCTCTGTAAAAGCAGGAAAGTCCCAAACAAAAGGGATGAGTTGGTCACCTTCATCCCAGAGTCCTCGCAGAAACCCACACTGCTCTCCCCGCTTTGCAGGCTGGGAGACTGAGGCTCAGGAAGCCCAAGGCTCTCCTCAAGACCTTGCAGCTATATGGCTGGGGCCACAGAAGGCCAGAAACAAAAGGAGCCAGAGGCAGAGAGACACGGATGGACAGAAGGACAGACCAGAGAGGAAAGGGCCCGCATATGGCCTGCAGGGCCAGCCTCCTCCGCTCTCCCGAAGCTGCGCCCCACCTTTCTGCCCACCTCAGTCCCACCCCTTACCTGGTACACCTCATTTCTCCTTTCTCAGCCCCTCTTTCTAATTTTTAACGACCCCCTTCTTGTCCCCAGTCTCCTGTACCAGTTTCCTCCCCTGCCCATGGGCTGGAGCAGGTGGAGACACCACACTCAGATTTCAGTGGCAGGTGGCTGGGACACTCTCGACAGGAGGCTCTCAGGGCTCGGGCCCCTACACACCGCAGACAGCACCTTCCTCCCATGGGACTTCGGGCAGATGGACCTGAGTTCCAATCCAAGTTGCAACATCCACTCACTGTTGACCTTGGACAACTTGTCAGCCTCTTTGTGCTCCTCTCCCCCTCTGCAAACTGGGACAGTGGCAGAACCTACATATGTCATGGGCTCATTGCAAGGACGCGATGAAACCTGGCAGGTAAGTGCCCAGTGCAGGGGCTGGCGGCCAACAGATATCCTGGGCAGAGATCCCCCCCCACCCCCCCAGGCCAGGCCAGCTGCCCCCTCTCCTGGGCACAGAGAGCCTTTCAACTCCAGACAGAGCGAGTGGTGGGCGGGCAGGGTCCTCAAGCTGGTTCAGGGTGACACAAGAACACAAAGAGGAAACCTGACCTCAAAGCCCTATTGCCCCCCTAAAATAAAGACCTTCATTTTGCATCTCCCAGGAAATTTTAAATATACATCCCCTCCACGTACCCAAAGCTCAGTAGTAGATTTTTGTCAAGGAAAAGTATAAGTGGATGAATAAATTAATTAAGCCGAAGGTCAGCGTTTTCCAGCTGGCACTCGGAGCCAGAGGCGTCCCTGCCGGGCAGACAAACACGCCCGCCATAAACTGCTGGAGTCCCCTGCAGACGGACTCCCGTGAAAGTCACCTCTGTCTCTCTCACAGGTCAGGCCAAGATTTAGAGATGGGGGCCGCACGTGTGTGCCTAGATCTGCTATCCGCCCGTGAGTGATGGGGGACGCATCCTGGGGAGATGTTTACTGTCACCCCGTGCCCCCGGCCCGAGCTCCCGCCGAGCCCTCCCCTGATAATTCATGGCCAGGCTCCTGTTGGCAAATGACTGATTTGGCCTTCACAGCAGGGCCTGCTGGTCACTTGTCTCAAGGAGACTGGGAAGGAAACTCAGGCACAATATAAATGGGACCCGTGGCAGCCTCAAACACCTTGGAAAATTCCCCAGCCCGGATGCTCCGACATTTTTAAGTAATAAAACCACAGAGAGATCACATGGCCGCCTGACAACCGGCGACGGATGGCTGCCTGTGTGAACTTTTTACCTTCGGGTTGGGGACCCGAGGAGAAGGAAAAGAAAGGCGAGAACTGCCCAGTAAGCCAGCTCCTTCTGCATGCTGGCTCAAAACCCACTGCCCAGGCAGAGGCAGCAGCTGCACTGGCTCTGTTCCTGACTCAGCGTTCTGAAGGGACTTGATCCTGCCAGGGGACCGAGGAGAAGGGGGACATGCATGGCTGGTCTGTTAGCATTTCAGAATCCAGGAGCCCTAAAATAAACCTTCACAGGGTTAGGAGTACAATTCTTGCTTTCATTCATTCATTCTTTGATTCAAGAAAAATTTGTCATCATGCCTGTTTAGCAGCAGGGATATGGACAAGAGGGTGACAGACTTGGGGGAGTTGTGATTCTCTCTAGGAAACCCCTGGGTGGTGCCCAGTGTACCACTCACTAGCCATGTGACCTTGAGCAGGTCACTCCAGCCCTCAGAGCCTCAGTTTCCTCATCTGTAAAATGGGGGTGATGATGGTACCTCCTTCAAAGTGCTACGATGAGAAGGCAGGAGCTCCCTCCCCACAAGCCCTTAGCATGGTGCTTGGCAGGCAGTAGGTCCACACCAGGCTCAGCCATCAGTCCCTAGTCCTTTTCTCTTTGAGAGTCCCAAATCTGGCCTCTGGGAACACACCCCAAAGACTCACCCTTCCCATGCTGGGGATAAAGCTGTGAACCTTGATCTAACTTTTATGGTCCAGTGGGAACCTTTGAAAGATAGGATTTCCCCAGCCTAAGATGCCAAGTCTTAGCGTGATGGACTCTGATTCTTGCTCTGCATGAAAAATTAATAGTAATAGGATCTAACTTTTACTTGTTATTTGCTGTATGCCAGTCACAGTACCAAGCACATTGTCAGGTCCTTCGTTCACTCCAGATGGTACTAAGCATTTGTTGACATTACTTAAAAGAGACAGCAGTTGTGTTTGGACTTGTGCAGCAATAAGGCTACTCAATTAGGGAAAGGAACGCAGCCTAACAGCAGAGCAGAGAGTTGCTATCTCTCTCACCTGCAGCAACTTTATAATAATAATCCTGTTCTCTTAGGATACTCCCTTCATATAAGAAGGAGGGTCCTGGGGTGGCCAGAAATCTGAGCCTGGCCTAGCAGGGATCTGCTCCCCAAGAAGGTCCCCTCAGTGGTGGCCTCCACTACCCGCCTAGAGCCACTCTCCCCTCCTGCCCTGGTCTGTGGCATCCTGATCTCTTGCCCTCTGCCTGGCTGTCATTTCAGCCCATAAAGGCACAGGCAGGAGATGGAACAGGCACAGGGAAGAGGGGTTGGGGTTTTTACTGCCCCAGCCCCATCCCTGCTGGGCAGTGCCTTCTTCCTCTGACCATAGGCACAGACCCACCACTAAGGAGCAGCGACCTTCTGCCCTCCTCTCCGGTATCTCTCAGCCTAGGGACCAGTCCCTCTCCCCACTGCTGGCAACCCGGGTGCCTCACTACCCTGCTGGCCTCCGTCAGCCCTGCGCCTTTCTAAGCAGAGCCTTGCCACAGCTCTGCCCTGCGGGTGAGAGAGCTATCCCCCCACCGGCCAGCTGAGCCGACTGTTCCTGCTGCCCCTGGCTGGTTCACCACCTCTCGGGGCCCACTCTCAGACAGCAGTCAGGAGGCCTGAGGCTGAGACCCAATGGCCCAGGTCATCTCCCAGCCCCCCGGCCCTCCACAGTGACGCCCATGCTGTCACCTACTAGTCCTTTGAGGATTTGGAGGTTCGCAAGGGGTGGCTGAGCAGCCAGTATGGCCTTGCAGTAGTGGACAGGGCAGGCTCTCCAACTGCCAGTAAGAGACACACTCACAAACTAAAGCGAGAAAAGTAAGGAATTAATTGGAAGGATATAGGGGAATCTCCTGGAACCTAAGGGTAGGAAGCGCGAGCACAGCTGGGGAGGGGCTGGAGCGGGGCTAGAGACCCTGCCTCTGTCACCCCACACTCCTGCCCCGTGCTCTGCCCTTTCCCACCCCTCTGTACACACGCAGCTCAGGGGCCTCAGAGTCTCAGAGTCTCTCCCTGAAGGGCACCGAGACCCCAACTGATCACGTGTCCACCTCGGTCTAACCCACTGTGGCCAGGGGCGGGCTCAGGAAGGTTGGGGGCACCCCCTTTCCTCCGGTGTGGCCCCTAGATGTGACTTGTCACCAGGCCTGCCCCTACAGTCGCATGGGGAAGCGCGGGAGGAGCCCTTGGCAAGTGGCCATGGCGACCTCTGTCCCCAGGAGCCCCCTGGACAGGGCTGCCTCCCAGCTTTCACATCTTCCAAGGGCCCAGTGACAGGGACGCAGGCTCCTCTCAGACCAAGCTGCTGGCAGTGGCAGCCAGGTGACCACTCTGCAGGCGTTTCAGCCTGCAGCGCAAAGCCCTAAATAATGTCCGGCAAGGGAGGTCAGGCTGCTAAGTCAGACACGTTTGTCAGAGAGCCCACTACACACATTTGGGGATATTTATTGACTGGTGGGAAGCAGAGACAGGCAGGAAGGCGCCATGGGTAAGTAGAGAAACCTGTAATACCCCAGTGCTCCAGCCAGGTCCTTTGTGTCCCAGCTTTCCGTGTGACAGTAAGCAAGGTTTTTTTTTTTTGTTTTTTTTTTTGACAGTAAGCAAGGTTTTAACTAATCTGGGCCTCCGAAGAAAACAAGATAATTCAGCAGGACAATTCACTTCACCTGTAACAAGTACTGAGTAATTATTAGTACAGATGATGAAGATGATAAAAATTATACCACAGTATAATACAATTATTTAGAATTCCCCAGACTATTATCTGCAGAATATTATTCCATGAATTCAATGTGATCACCTAAGTTGGGGAAACCACATGCATACTCACAAATGCACAGTCATTGAATCATTAAAGGCTCTGAGAAGTCCTGCAATAAAGAAACTTAACTTATTTAAGTTAAGTTAGAGAATTGGACGGCGATGTCATTATGGACTCACCACCCAGCAGGAAGGGAGAGAGGATGGTTTAGAGACAGCAGTTAAGTTATCCCATTTTCCACAGGATCCCTATTAACATCAATCGACAACAATTTGGGAAACATTGAAAGTATGACCTCATTTTAATTAAACGTTGCATGTAGACATTCATAAGCATTTGTGTCCTCGTTAGGAAGGACACTGTTTCGAACAACAGACTCTTTCTGATTGGCTGGGGACTTTTCACAAGGCTGTCCCCCCCTCCTACCAAGGAGCCCTGGGAGATGGGAGCTATGAGTTGCACGGCACTGAGAACCGCGCCCTTTCATCTTCTCTCTCTGAGGTCCAGCTCCTGGGGACACAACGGCCCTGCTCCTGAGGTCCCAGCCTTGGTTCTAGCCTCTGCAGAGACCTCTTGTCCCAGGCCCACTTGGGGGCAGGTGTCCATCTCTGATCCAATCAGCGGGGGGCACAGAAACACTTGAGATAAGTACCAACGACTTACCCCAAGGATAGGAAGATAGAGGAGGGCCAGCCGTTGTTGCTGGGTGGTCACCCCACAGTGAACTCTGCCAAGTGAAAGGACTTGACTGGGGCACCAAAAGAGGGTCCCTGGGAGGTGGTGGCATTAGGGACCCCAGGACCGCAGGCAGTCAGGAGTCCATTCCACAAGCACCGAGTCCCTCTCTAGATGTGGGTTACAGAGGACAAGAGGGAGGAATGGCCATGTCCTCCCTTCTCCTCTACTTGAAGGTGGAAAATTTGGTGTTTTCCCCCCCTCCCTAAGGCCAAGGGACTCTCCCTCCAGCCCAGGTCCTGCAGGGAGGGGAGATCAGCTTCCCCTGGTACAAGACGAAGGCTCTGCACCCAGCTGCAGCAGGTGCACCCAGGTCCGAAAACTGAGGGTCACAGGCTTGCAGGTGCCACGGCAGCCTGGGAAAAAGGGATACTCATCAGCAAAACATGGCAGAAAGCCATAGCTGGGGCTGGCCACAAGGTGCGCCTGAACCATGAGGGACAGGGAGGGCCTGGGAGCCAGGACAGAGAGGAGCCCCTCCCTCGCCAGGAGACCCTGAGGAACGGCCATCTGCCCACAGGCAATTTACAGCACATCCAGAACCCCCAAATAGGCTGTATGAGCCCTGTGTCCCCCAGCCCAACGCCACAGCCGGGTGCGGCCAGGAAGGGGAAGGGGAGAGAGAGGCATCCGAGCTGGGCTGCTGGAGTGCGTGCCACCCCCCAGGGAGGGGTGGAAGGGAGACAGGCAGGCTCAGAATTCAGGACCGGAGTTTTCAGATAAATGGGACTGAATGAGCCAGTCTTGATAACCCAAAGTGGAAAATTACAGAATTGGACGGAGACGTCATTTATGGACTCACCACCCAGCAGGAAGGGCGAGAGGATGGTTTAGAGACAGCAGAGTGTGGCAGTTATTGGAGAAAATAAAACCGTTTCATGTTTATACCCCTAATGAGCGGAGATGCCTCTAAACTGGTTACACTTGATTTTTTTTTCTTTATGCTTTTCTGTATTTTCTAATTTTCCTGCAATGAACATGTATTACTTGGGTAATAGAGAAATAATAAAAACTTTAAAAAGAGTCAGGAGGTGAGAGTCTGTGGGTCCCTGAGTGCTCCTGAGCACAATGTCATAGGCTGGGAACCTAGGGCCCCAGGGGAGGGGTCAAGGCCCACATGTGCCCCAGAGGCGGCTGGGGAGGGAATTCCTATCAGGTGAGCCCATGTCTCAGGGCAGGTTGGGGAGTAGAGAGGGAAGTTGGTGAGAGTCTGGGGTGCCATCACTTGGAAGGCTGAGTTCAGGATGAGTCTTCTGGGCTGAGTTTGAGGTCACAGGACTGGGGACACACTGAGTCATGGTTTGAGGCTGCTGGGGAAGCGAGGTCCCCCTCACAGGGCAGAATAAAGATCAGACAAGGGTGTTTCTGGCCCTTCTCAGAGCCCATTCCTGGGCTGGTGAGAACCGGAAGGCAGAGGCCAGGAGCACTGGAAGCCTCAATGGCAGGACTGGCCACGTGTCTGAGGAGCTACCTCAGCCAGGGTGGGCTCAACACTGAAGTGGATAATGACAAGAGGGTCACTAAGACCACAGACTCAAGAATCACATGGGCTTAGCTCCAAATCTCAGCTAGCTGAGCCCAGGTAGCCTTGGGGATACAACTGTTCTTCTCTGGCCCCTGTGTTCCTCATCTGTAAAACAGGGATAGATAATAGTCACCTGCCCATGGAGAGTGCTTCACCTCTCCTGGTAGCCACACTTTTCCCCTGTAACTTTGCAACATCTCCCACTGAAGAGGCAAAAAATTGTTTCCCGCCTTTCACTTTGAGATTAGCTAACCCCCAGGCAACATCAGATCTATGAAAGTAACTGATTGCTATCTTAAGCAACTGAGTTTGGGGGCTGCTTGTTACACAGCAATTTTGTGGTAATAGCTGACTAATACACTTCTTCATAGAGTTAACAGAGGATCCAAAGAGATAGTGCCTGCAAAGTGCTAAGCCCAGTGCTTGGTGCTTAAGTGCTCACTAAATGTTCCACTGCTTTTATTATTGTTGTTGTTGTCATTGTTGTTGTTGTCATTATTATTGTCATCATCCATTGTAGGGGAGGAGGGCCTCAGGGCCGGAGGTCAGGAGATGGGAGCTGTGCAGAATGCCCACATTTATCAAGTCTGCCTGGAGACAGCTCCAAGCGACAAGTTCCCACATCTAGGTGGTTGTTTTTATTGCACTTGTGAAATCCATTCCAATTAGAGAGTGAGATTGTGGTTCCTGCTACCCCAGACAGGGGCGAGTCAAGCAGGGCTCAGGCCCTGCAGGCAAAGGCTTAAGCATTGTATAATAATCATATTTCTTATGAAGCTTTAGTTTCACTTTCTTCAAATTAAGTCTCAGCAATAAAGCAATCGATTTCTCTACCTGGCACTCCTTGAAGAACCCTCCCTCTCCATGCCTGAGTGGCTATGGTTTGGGGGCCCTATCCAGGTAGTGGGGTGACCCCAAGGGCCTGGTGGAGATGTCTCTGCAGCCGCCTCTGGCTGGAAGGAGGCTCAGTCCCCCAGCAGCCTCCAGGGCAGCTAAAGGAGCATCTAAGCAAGACCAGATGCCATGCGGGAAGAGCTGGAGCCCACACTCCATTTCCTGCTGACTCTCCCACAGAAGGGCACCAGCAGGAGGGCAGTCAGTGGAGAAACTGAAGACCCAAGATACCCTGTCCTGGCTTTGGTGTCAAATCATGAGGCGGGGGCAGGGATTTAGCAGGGGAGATGGGAAGGCTATGAGAAAAGGAGAAGAAGTTTCCTCCCTATCCTGCCACCCCCCAGTGGGCACCAAAAACTCACTGATCAACATAAGTAATACTCAATGCCATATTTTTAAAAATCAGTCCAGGCAGGGTGACTGGTGCACGTAATCCCAACACTTGGGGAGGTAGAGGCCGGAAGTTCGCTTGAGTCCTAGAGTTCAAGGCTGCAGTGAGTTATGACTGTACCACTGCGCTCCAGATTGGGTGACAGAGTGAGACCCCATCTCTTTAAAAATAAATAAATATGGGTAGTGCCTGTGGCTGAAGGAGTAGAGTACTAGAGATGACGGGTTCAAACCCAGCCCCGGCCAAAAACTGCAAATAAATAAATAAATAAAGGAAAAAAAAATCTATGATAAACATAATATCAAAATACAAATACAGACAGGCCATGGTATGTTTGTTAAGTCCTTCCAGGCAAGCCTCTCTCCCAGCTTGGCAGTCCCGCAGGGCAGGTTTCTGAAGGCTGATGAGGGTGGCGGTATACACACTGGGTTTCAGACACAGGCATGTTTTTGGATTGCAGAGTTTTTACCAAACTGTTACACTTGGTTCAAGACACAAGAGGGTAATTTGACAAGTGTATGTGTGTCTCCTGCAATCTGACTCCCAGGCTTAGAGGCTAAGTGGGGAGAGACAGAAAAGAGTGGCCCAGGGGAGGTCCTGGCGGCCAGGGCCCGGTGAGCTCCAAAGCTCAGCACCAACCCCGAGAGAGGGCAAGGACAAGCAGACCCATCCATGAAACAAATTTTTCCTCCAGAAGTGACCAAGAAACTGTCATTTGACCAGCTTTGTCTGGATTACTCTTTTGGCATCAGGAAAAATGAATTCTTGTGGTTCAAAATGCAGTATTAAGAAAAACGAAATCAAAGAAGCTGCCAGTGATTAGGCATTGCCTCCACCAGGCCTGGTCTGCGCACTCGGCAGTGTCTCATTTAAAGCCCACAGCACCCTGTGAGAAAGGAGCGCTCCCTGTCTCCATTTCCCTAGGGAAGCCTGAAGCCCAGAGAGGTTAAGACACTCAAATAAGGTCACACAGCCTAGAAGTGGTGAAGCCAGAATCCAATCCTGAAACCTCTACCCTCTTTTCCACACAGCCCCCAAAATGACATCTTTATTCATCTAAATTTGTGACTATAAAATTCATTCCCACTTCACAGGCCCTGGGTAGGAACCCAGAGATAGATGGTTTTAATAATGTGTCACAGGCTGTGATGGGGAAGGCGGGCAGGCCTTTGTGACAAAGGGCCTGACCCCACAAACCCTGATATTCATGAACAATTCATTCCCCAAACAGCACATGTGCACCTACTGTGTTCCAGGCTCTGAGCCAGGTCCCAGGGGTGCATAGTAGGGCACTTGCCCTGCAGGCCCTGGAGGTTGTCGGGAGAGAGAAGCGGATGAACTTACACAAAACTGTATCACAGCAAACTACCAAGGGCTCTAAATAGTGTGTTGGGAAAACACATTTGGGTTCCTGACCTGAAGGCATCAAGGCTGCCCTGGTGGGGGAGGCCTGGGAAGGGCTCCGAAAAGGGCACATCTGTGTCCTGTGAACAGTGGTCACAAGGAGGCACCTGTTACCCTGCTCTTATCCACAGGTTCCAGGTGCCAGGTGGTCCCTTGGTTACAGAAGGGGTTGCTAGACTGTCCCCGCTGCAAGCTCATTCCACTTTCCATACACTTCCATCTATGGGTCTCACAGCCACCTGAGCTGTCCCCACTGGACAGCCCTGCCCCCTCTCTCTGTGGGGCTCTGCCCATCTATGCCTCTTCCAGCCTGGGAGGTCACCCAAGAAGTCACCAGAAAGCTCCTGGAGGACACAGCCCTAGGCCTGCATCTACCCACCACCCACTTCCCAGACAGGGCAACAGGGAGCAGCCTGCAGGGCCCTCCAGGCCAGGGGAACCCAAGGAGGAGCGGCCGAGGGGCGTCCTGGCAGCCCAGCCTCTGGGGGTCCTCATCCAGGAGGGCAGCCTGCCGCCCATGCCCAGGCAGGCCCCTCCTCCACAGCTGGAGCCGAACCAACCAACTGGCCACCGCAAAGGGGCTTTCCAAGCCAAGGATGCGAGTGCGTTAATTAATGAATTAGCCGTTTAATTAACATAATTAGGCCTCATTATTTTCCTTGCATCTATCGTCTATTTTCAGGCGATTAAAGCCCACGCTGGTTGGAAACCAGAGGCATTGGGTTGTCATTGCTAAAGCAAGAAGGAACCGCCAGGACTGACCCGTCCCTCCAGGGAAAAGGACACTCTGCACATAGGCAGACACAAGCACGCACACATACAGACGCACACCCCGAACTGGAGGGTGTAGATCTCTTTCTGTTCATTTATGGAGCTCCTACTATGTGCCAGGCACATACCAATGCACCCAAGCCAGGCCGGGGGGTTGAGGAAATCTTTGGAGGGCACCGAGGGCGGCCGCGCAGAGGGCCTGTCACTAGACCTCACCAAGCCATAGCCATCAATTCCACGGAGGCGCACCTGATGAACACGCCTTGGGCCACTCCCATCCTTTGAGCTGTCTGTCTCAGTGACCCTTCTCCTATCTGTGCAAGCCAGCCACTCTGTCAGCCTATGGAAAGTTTAAAGGCCTGTTTCTCGCAGGTAGGGATCGGTGATGAGCCCTGTGGCACCCCTGCCGTCGCAGAAATGTGTGTTCAAGTGAATCATGGCATTTGAGGAGTGACATAACAGCCTGAGTGCTGGTTCCTGTCTAAATTCACTGTCCTTGCCCTGCCCACAAGGGAAGAAGTTGACAAAGACCTTGCTTAGATCTGGGGACCTGTGCCTTGGACACTACATAGCTTCCCCACCTGTCTCCCCTCGGAGCAGTCGGGTTTGGGAACCTCGGGGCAGGCTTCTGAGTCTATCTCTGCTTGATTTCCTCCCAGTACACTCAGCCTATCACAATCAGCTCAGATTGTTTTTAGATTTGGTTTGTATCTAGAAACTTCTGGTTTCTCCCCTCCAACAAGTTCCTGAAACCTGCACCTGTGCGCGTGCACACACACACACACACACACACACACATTCTCCCAGGCTCGTGACCAGGACAGCATCTATGTCTACAGCCACAGCACTGATGAAAATACTGAGTGAGGCAGAGCCCTGCGACCCAGCACTAGAGACCACCCCTGGGTTTGTAGCATCTCAACCAAGGATTTCTTTGTATTTTACTTTTTTTTTTAAGAGACAGAATCTCACCAGTAGTAGGATCATAGCTCATTGCAGCTAATATTTTTAGAAATGGGGTCTCACTGTGTTGCCCAGGCTGGCCTCACACAATCCTTGCTCTTTGGCCTCCCAAAGTGCTAGAATTACAGGTATGAGCCACTATGCCTGGCCTGCGGATATACCGGACTCTCAGGGGTGGGATACACTTTTTCAAACTGTATCTCCCTTTCCTCTTCCTCATTCACAGCCCATGACAACCACATCCTCACAGAACCAGGGGGCTGATGGAAGCAGTGAATTTGCTCATAATCGGCATTCCTGGGCTCAGTTGCCAAACCACCACTGAGCCAGCTTGGGGGGGTCTCATCTTTTCCTGGTTGTGTGGCCTGAGGCAAGTTCCTCCACTTCTCTGAGCTGTTTCCTAACCTGTAAGATGGTATCTACCTGCTGGCACCATCGTGAGGATGCTCAGAGACGCCACCCATCACAACCAACGCACCATCAAGTTCCCACAGACCCCTCCCCCTCTGAACCCATCCGTTCCCAGACCGTGGATCATTCTTTGCACAGTGGTTTATTCCAGGGCCGCTTGCCGTGCGGGTGAGATTTCCTCCATCGAAGAATCTACATCATGAGTTGGTCTCACCTCATCTCCACTGCTAGGTCTTATTATTAACTCCACTTGCAGATGAGGAAACTGAGGTCGAGGGGAGCCCAGTCACATGCCTAAGAGCATAGCCTGTGGGTGGCACAGGAAAACTCAAACCCAACTCACCTGCCCCCAGAGCAGAACAGGGCTCCAATACCCTGGCCCTGTCCTAGAAGGAGCGTGGGAAAGCCCTCTGCTTTGGAGATTTATATTCTAGTGAGGGAGACACATGATAATTTAAATGTTTGGGAGGCCCTAACAAATGTAAAATATGTGATGATGTATCTGAGACTCTGAAGACAAAGAAAGCAAATGATGATAACAGTGATGAAAAAGGAAGGGCCTTCAGGTCCACCCCTCAGGGGTGGCTCTAAGGAAATGACCCAGCACGGGCAGGTATCAGAGGGAGGAGACAGGGATGGCTGGCGCAAAGGCCCTGAGGCCGCCCCCAGCTGGCTGGGTGGAGGGGTGGGGCATGGAGACAGGCAGGCTCAACCACCACAGGCCAGTGGGAGGCCGCAGGGACTTGGGTTTTTCCAGTTGGGATTGGGAGGAATTGGGAGGTTCAAGTGGAGAATGGCCAATATCTGATGAACATTCTGAGAAAGCCCTGGCTGCCAAGCAGAGGCTAGACTTTGGGGAGCTGAGAGTGGAGGCAAAGTCCAGCCCCAAGGTGAAACTCGAGGCCACACAGAGAGGGTGGCTTGGACACAGTGGTGCTGGTCACCCAGATATGTACATGGGCTCTGGGTATAATTCAAAGGTGGCCCGAACAGAACTCACTGACTGAGCAGATGAGCTGTGAGGTCCAAGGTGACCCCAAGGGGTCAGATGAGCCACGGGAAGGATGGGGACACCACTGCCTGAAAAGACAGCAGGAGGCTTGGTGGGGGCTGGGAGAGCAAATGGAGCTGTCACAGAGGAAGGCCGGTATTGGAACCTGGAGTCCGGGGAGAGATTCCTAGGTGGCCCTGAGCCTGGGCACAATTCCTCAGGAAGACAGAAGGGCTCCCCAGGTGTGACCCCGGGGCTCACCAACACCAGAGAAGGAGCAAGCAAAGAAAGGTGGAAAAGAGCAGCCAGTGAGATGAAGGAAAACGAGGAGATGAGCATCCCGGAAGCCAAGTGCAGAGAAGGAGGGGCAGCCGAGCCACCAAATGCAAATACCCGGGGCTGACCACATGTGATCCGGTTCAGGGGAGGGCGGGGACAGCCTGTGTGGGGAGGGAACGGGGTGCAGGGGGCGGCAGCAACTGAGGACAACTCTCAAGGCACTGTGCTTGGAGGGACAGAGAAGGGGCAGCAGCAGCGCTCCAGGGCTCCAGGGAGGGTTTTGTTTACAAGATGGAGGAGTTGCAACATGTTTGGGACTGATCAGAATGACCCAGCCCTGGTAAATAAGCCTGTGGTTTGAGGGATATAAATCATTTAATTTTTCTAATTTACCTTTTTTAGAAGGTAGAGTTTGGTACAGTGCCGTGGCGTCACAGCTCACAGCAACCTCCAACTCTTAGGCTTAAATGATTCTCCTGCCTCAGCCTCCCCAGTAGCTGGGACTACAGGCGCGGCTGGTTTTTTGTTGCAGTTTGGCTGGGGCCGGGTTTGAATCCGCCACCCCCCGTATATGGGGCGGGCGCCCTACTCACTGAGCCACAGGCACTGCCCCTCTAGTTTACCTTTTCAACGGCCATCAGAAAAAGGCAAACTGCCCTTTACTCAACTAATAATTCCAACCTCTGTGCATCACCTGGTGGCATCAGCTTTTCCCAACAGTGTCCCTTGAAGTACTCCTGCATTGTACAGGAAAGATATACCCAAAACTCAGCCTTTAAGCTTGAGATTTTTTTTTTTCACTTTCGTCTTGTAATTTTTTTTTTTAGTGCAAGCACTAATAACTTAGGGGTAAGAAAGATGAACGGGCATTTGAGACACAGGTGCAGCTCTCAGACTGTCAGCGTGGTCCATCAGCCCCCCACAGCTAGAGTCATGCATAGGGCATCAATGAGGTGAAGAGACCCAATTAAAAGACAAGAACAGGGCAGCACCTGTGGCTCAGTGGGTAGGGCACTGACCCCATATACTGAGGGTGGCAGGTTCAAACCCGGCCCCGGCCAAACTGCAACAAAAAATAGCCGAGTGTTGTGGCAGACCCCTGTAGTCCCAGCTACTCGGGAGGCTGAGACAAGAGAATTGCCTAAGCCCCAGAGCTGGAGGTTGCTGTGAGCTGTAACGCCACTGCACTCTACCAAGGGCAACAAAGTGAGACTCTGTCTCTAAAAAAAATAAAAATGATAAAAATAGAAGACAAAAACAAAACACTGCAGACAGAACATCAGAAATTGTGTAAAAAGGTGAGTGCGATTTGGGGTTTCATGATATGTGTTAGTTTTCAGCAAGCCCAGCCCTCTGCTTTGTAATGTGATGGTCTAACCTTCGCAGGCAAGGCTTTTAAGGCAGTGTTATATTTTAAATATGCTTTTTATTGAAGCATGACCCAGATACAGAAAAATGTAAATGCAAAGTGCTCAACCCAAAGAGTTGTAACAGAGCGAACACAGTCGTGAAACCAGGGTCCAGGGGAAGAAGTTCATCACTCGAACTTCCTCGAACCCTCTCCCCACCACTGTCTCCAAGGACAGTCACCAACCTGACTTCCCACCTCTGGAGTCATCCTGGACACACTGGCTGGCGGCTGGCTGCCCCTTCTCAGGTTGAGTACTCACAGAGCAGATCGCTCAGGCATAGGGCTGTGCCATGTTCCTCTGAATGAATCCCACATTTTATTTTCATCCGTTCCACTGTGGTGGGCATTTGTCCCAGTGTGGGGCTAACTCGGACAGTGTGGCTGTTGAGCCTTCTCTCGAGGGTGTGTGTGTGTGTGCACGCGCACTCTTAGGAACATACACATACAAATATCAAGGCCCTCTGGGAAGCGCCAGGCATTAATATTCTCAAAATTGGTGCCCCACGGCTGCACCGGGCCTGTCAGTCAGGGCCAGGATTTGGGATTCTCAATCCCCTCTTGCTTTTCTCGGGTTTCTGATTTCTGTTTAAAGCAAGTTTTCGACTAGAGATGATTTGGGCCCCAAGGGGACATTTGGCAATGTCTGGAGTCATTTGGTAGTCACATCTGGGGCGTGCTCGTGGCATGTATGGAGTCGAGGCCAGTGAGTGATGCCTGTGGAAACCCTGCAATCCACAGGACGGTCTCCACGACAGGGAACCATCAGGCTCTGAGTGTCAGTGGTACTGGGGTTGGAACACCTGCTTAAAGGAATAAACGGGTTATGATGTCTTGATAAGGATTAAGCAATACAATGGGGGTGGCAATTTCAATTCCAAAATTTATTCCAAAAGTAGCTTGAAGGAGACAGAGTTACGGTTGACAAAGAGTCATGTAAAGTATAACGGGAGCCCTAAGAAAGAAGCTACCAGAACCAAGACCAACAAAGAGGGAGAGCTGAGGTTCTCTCTAGGTGTTTCAGGTTACAGCTACGTAGGAGCTCACCCGTTCAAGGAAGGGAAGAACATTCTGGCACAGGGAATAGCATGATCAAAGTCACAAAAAATGTGGTGTGATCACAGCCTGTGCTGCCTGGGTAAAGGGAAGCTTAAGCTGGTGTAGAAGGATGAGGAGTTCTCTGAAGGGGACCAGCCAGCAGCGACTGATGCACAAGGGGCTCCAGCCAGCCCAGGGCCTGATAAACTGGGAAACAGGAAGAGGGGGTGCTGCCCAAGGCAGTTTGAGGGGAGTTGGGACAAGACAACCACCACAAAGTCTGTGTTCATGGCATAGAACATGCCCCAAATTTGTTTTCTCGTCTTCCAAACTGCTCCACACACCCATCCCAGCAGAACCTCCTGGAAATACCATTATCACCCTTGACCTCTGTCCCCATACGCCAACCCTAATCCATCAGTGGGTTCTCAGCTTGCACCCTGAGAGATTCCTCTGTAGCTCCACTGCCACCACCTAGACCAAGCCACAGCTCCCGCCCCACTGCACCACAGCCAAGGCCTCCATCCTTGCCTCATTTGGGTACCTTCCTCCTCCTGGAAGCTGCTAGAGAGACCTTAGGAAAACGCAAAGTAACGGTGTCATTCCCCTGCTAGACACCCTGCTGAGCTCTCATCCTGTGGTTTAAGAGATGCCACTCTTAAGAAGTCTTAGCTCAAATGCAGGCCCCTGCCCCCCACTCTCTGGGGCCAAGGCACTGGCTCTCTGGAGAAGGGAAGGGGCTGCCTGTGCCCCCAGCCCTGCCCTCTGCCCTGTTCCAGGGACACCTGTAGCCTGAGGCTCCTTGCTCACAGCTGCAGAGGGAACTTGTGGTTTCACCCAGGCTGGCCTCTGGCAGCAAGGGTGATGGAGAGAGACCCTGTCTGCCTGGCCAGCCTGCCTAAGCAGGCCCAGGGCACCCCAGAGGGGCTGAGTCCCTGGGACCTCTGCCTGGCACAGCTCGTCACTGAGCAAGCCTAGGGCTCCCCGGGGCAGGGCCAGGCCCCCTGGGCATCCAGAGAGCTCGTTATCCCGTCAGCCCCGAAGCCGCACCTGCTCTCCTGGTCTCCTGTGTTCTCAATTAATCCGTCCTGCCCTGATTAATTAGCAGGGTTAATTATGACGGCTGCTGCCGCTGAAGCTCAGGGAGGCAAGCCCCGCCAAGCAGCGGAGCAGAGACCCAGCCTGGGAGGGGCAGGGGTGCCTCACTGTGCCTACACCCTCAGGCTGCCCTGCCCTGCCCATGGCCAAGATCAAGGACCTCAGGCATTATCTGAAAGGAAGGAATAAACGGGTTATGATGTCTTGATTAAGAGGCCCCTGACCTGGGTTCAGCTCCCCTGACCTAGCCTGTCCCATCACCTCAGTCCTTGCCTCTGTCCCTTTCACAACCACTCAGTTAGGGACCCAAGGCTCTGGTAGGGACCTCTCACCTAGCAGACTCAGAGCATGAATCCACCGCCATGTCTTTATCTGCTGTCCCCTCTATGCCCAAGGAACCCATGCCTGGGAGACAAGCCTAGAGAGACGGCCAAAGCCAAGATGGGGTCGCTGCAGACCTGTCCTGCTGTCTGTCCATCACTCGCCTCATGGGCTGAGAGCCCAGCCCCTCCTCTCCCCCAACCCTGTCCCATCTGGCTCAGGGCAGCCCAGGAGACTCTGACCTCCCCTGCAGCAAAGGCTACAGACCCTCCTGTCCTGCCTGAGAACCTGAGCCCTTCCCCTTTGTAGCTCCCACCTGCCCCTGACCCCATCACTGCCCTTGCCTCATCCACTCCCTCTCTGGCCTTCTGAGAGCCCAGAGCCACCAGGTCAGGAAGGTAGCTTGACTCCGCACAGAACCCCCACCCAAGCTGGACCAGCACCAGCCCACTCCTGAGCGCGCCTCCTCTGAGCACCCATCCATTATCCTCCTCGCCAAACCGTGATCCATTATCACCGCCTGCGCCTGGCAAAATGTATCATTACCTGCACCCTCGGCACTTCCCAGATCAATCCACTTCTTAAATGTAGTAATAGAGAAGAGGATTAGGTACTAGAAAACTCATTATGAAAATGGCGCACTCAAATTCTTTAAAGGTGATATTTCATAAAATACACCCGGCCTGCCGCATGCCTCAATCATTCTTTTTAATAGCTCCGTAGCAGCCAGAAAATAAAGTATTCATGAAGATTGAAGAAGATGATCCCATGAACTTCAATTTAATTGGTGCAAATTAAAACGATCCATCTTTCCGTACTGTCCGTCTATCTCCAATCAGCCCCACGCTGCACGTCCGGCACCCTGATTACAATTATCTTTTAATAGGAAAACTTGTCAGTTTTTGTGTGATTTACATAAGCTTGAGCAAACTTATGGGTATCAGATAGGGCCTCAGTGTGTGATTTCCTCTCCCCGGCTCTGGGGACCACCACAGTGGGGGCAGGGGAGGGTGGATCCAGACAGGGTGGGGGAGGGGCCAGGGAGGGCCAAGCAGCATCCCCGAGTTGGCAGTTGTGTCAGAGACGGGGCCAGGTGACACATGCATGCACCACATGAGGCCCCAGCCTCTGGCCATGTCCTCCCCCAGGGACCACAGCAGCAGGATGTGGAGCCAGACAAGGCCTCTTCAAGGTAGCCAAGGTCACTCTTGAGGCCATAGGCTGCACCTCCACCACCCATTTCGGAGGGTTGCTGGGAAAGCTCTCTCCTCGCTATTCAATCCCTACCCCCAGCCTGCACGAACCCTGTGTTACCTCCTTCAGGAGCCTGTGGGGACAGACAAATGAGACTTTCCCAGGTCGAGAAGCCAGAAGAGAAAGTCAGCAGTAAACTGGATGTAACGAGAGAGACATGAATGGGGAGGAGAGGCTTGGATCCCCCAAGGTGTGTGTGACGGAGAAGACATGGATTTTAATTAAACAGAAACCGTCCTACCTGTGCCCAAGCAAGGTCCAGCCCCCATAAGCCCATGCGATCTGACGTCAACAGTTAATCTAACGCTAGAAAGAGGTGATCATTCCATCCACACCTGTGGCACCTACTCACCTAGCCATTCATTCACTCGTAAACACACTCGACGCCAGGTGCTGGTGATCAGGCAGTGAACTCAGCAAGGGACAGGTGGTCACGGCAAGAAGTCAGTCCTAAACCATGACACCCCCACAGGGTTGGCCTGTCCGTTTGTTATGACCCTTTTAAATGAAGTCTAATTACACAGGTGATGTGTGCCTATATTCTCACAATAAAAATACTATCAGTATCACAGATAAAGTACCCCTAGGCCACCTCCAACCTCTGCCCTCTCTGGAGCTAACTCTGCTGTATATCCTTCCAGACTTTTCTCTGTGCCTTTTTATACTTAATGAAGCTGTGGAAACATATAGAAGCTTTTGGTTTCATTTCTTATTTAAAGAAAGAGAAATGTCTTGCCCTATATCTTTCCGAAGCTTTCTTCTTCAACTCAGTCCTACCTGACTGTCACAATTAACCTTAGAGGGTCCCATCCAGCAGAGGTGGCACTGATTTGACACGTAGTGAGGGCTCTGTCCTGAGCTTGGCACCATCTGGGCAGCAGCAGAGTTTGCGTGGTGAGCAGAGGCAGGAAGCTGTACAGCCCGTAGCAGCTCAGCCTCTGCAGACAAACCCCTTCCCGTCTCAGAGTCTCAGGTTCCTTGTTCTTAAGGTGGGGAGTGAAAGAGCCTGGCCCCTGGGGATGCTGGGAGGCCGATGCTAAGGCTCAGAAAGCTATTGGTTTTCAACTTGGTGTACGGAGAGGTCTCTGTGCATGTGCTGACAGTGATAACAATGCCTATCACCCAAGTCCAGGCCTGTCTGAGTGCCCACTTTTATGTGCCTCCAGGCGCATCCTGGAGACAGCTCCCCTCCCCCAACACTCCCTATGGTCAGGATGAAGATGGGGGCAGCCATCACCTGTCTAGTCCTCAGGCCTCTCCCAACTCCCCAGGCCCTTGGGCCTCTGAGGCTCCACTTGCCACACCAGTAGACCTCAGCCAACAGGAAGGCATAGTTGGTATAATAAGTAGATTTGTTCATTCACGTAGCTCAAGTCACCCTTACATAGGAGGTAAAACTCTTACCAAGTAGGGCATGTAAATGAAGCTCACCAAAAATTCTGCGCCTTTAAGGAATGATAATAACAATAATTATTAATTATTGTAATAATAATTATTTCTTTAATAATATTAATTATAATAATTATTATTTTTTTTATAATTATTATTATTTCTTAAGCATTTTCATAAAATTCACCCATTAGATACCACTCATGCTCCAGCTCACAGTCTTTATTACTGTCCCCATGAACACACCGACTCACAAAGCACTCATGACCATCCACACTCACCCGGAGGTAAGTATGGTTCTTCTCAGTCAGGATAGGTCAGGCTTTGCAGCAACAACAACCAACCCTCAAACACCAGTGGCTTTTCACAGTAAGGTATATTTTATACTCAAATACACTGGCCTTCCTCTTTCCCACAGCTGGGTCACGTGGAACAGATGGTGTCTGAAGTCCCTAAGGCATGAAGGTGATGAAGAAACCACATGGTCAGGGTCTTAACTGCCTCAGACCAGAAACAACAAGAGCCTCTTTGCTCCCAGTCCATTGGCCAAAACTAGTCACACGGCCTAGCCTAACTGTGAGGGAGGCCAGGAAATGTCAGAGATCACATGGGTATTTGGTGAGCCCAGAATATCCTACACTCTGCATTTATACAGTGAGGACCCAGCCACAGAGAGGCTAAGTCATACAGTGAGGGTTATTCTTGCATACGGATGCGTGTGAAGGTTTAACATGCTCATTTACACTTGCTGACATATACGGCAATACCCACACACATGCACACCTGCATCTACTGGGTGAAGGGGTCATGGAGCACCTCAGAGTGCTCACTGAGGGGCTGAACTTGACCAGAGTCAGAGTGCAGCCCCCAGCACAGGGGCCTCATCCACCATCCTGGGGCCCATCAGCACAGCTCCTGCCTATAGTTTGGCCAGAACTCCAGGTATCTCCCATTCTGTGATGGCCCCTTCCAGAATCTTCTGCCTGCCCCTTCAAAAATAAGAACTGGCTTCAGAGTCTTCAGTTGCCAGTGAGGCAGGATTCTGAGCATGCTTTCTCTAAAATCTAAAGATTATAACATACACACATGCAAAAAAAAAAAACCCATATACATGTGAATATTCTCTCATCCAAATATTTATATACATCCACATACTCAAATACACTCAAAAAGCACAGATATGTGGAGGTGTGTTTGTATCTATAAATCTGAATTTATTCATGGAAATTCATGATGGTATAATATGCTTGCTTATATGGTTAGAATTGAAATAAAAATAAATGGTGAGCTACTTCTCAGAAGTGTCAAGATCATGAAAAATACAGAAAGACTGAAAGACTGTCTCAGATTAAGGATGACTAAAGTGGCATAATGACTAAATGAAATATGGTATCTTGGACTGGACCTTGGAACAGAAAAAGGAGATCCATGGAAAAACTGGAAAAATTCAAGTGAAGTAGTTTGGTTAATAGTATTCTACCAAAGTTAATGCCTTAGTTTTAATAGAATGCAAATAAAGTCAAACCTCTTTTATTCTTCATATCAAAAATTTGAATTTCTGGCTGGGCATGGGAGCTCACACCTGTAATCCTAGCACTCTAGGAGGCCAAGGCAGGTAGATCACTTGAGGTCAGGAATTGGAGACCAGCCTGAGCAAGAGCAAGACCTTGTCTCCACTAAAAAAAAAAAAAAAAATTAGCTGGGTGTTGTAGCTGGTGCCTATAGTCTCAGCTACTCTGGAGCATGAGGCAGGAAGATTGCTTGAGCCCAAGAGTTTGAAGTTGCTGTGAGCTATGATGGGACAGCACTCTACAAAGGGCAACCCAGTAAGACTCTATCTAAAAAAAAATCAAGTTTCCCCATTCCCTGTTAACAAAATATTATCTTCCTCCTGAAGGATTTTCTGCTCCCCATCCTAAATCCCAACTGCCACCCCTAATTATCAGAGAACCCTATAGAATAGTTCAATCTACAGAAAGGAATACCAACTGCTATGGCTTCTTTCAGCCACATGGTGCCACTGTTGAAGACTGAAACTGCACAGCTTAGTGGCTATGCTTGCTCTCATTGCTTCCGGTGCCAGGCCCAAGCCAAGTAGGCAGCCAGGTGAGAATTCTTTTTCCTTCTCACTCCCAGGCTCATCCACTGTCCCTTAAAACATAACACCATGGCATGTTAGCTGGAATCATAGGAGCTTCTAGCACAGTCACCCAAGCTGTGCCCAAACCAGCTCTCCCCCAAGACCTTTGTACACCCTTTTGGGCTAGAGTCAGGGGCTTGCTCCTCCCTTTCCACAGTCTACACACTTTCTAGCCAAGGGCTGCACTCAAGCACATAGGGTTTCAAGGTCCAGACCACCTTTTTCAGTTGAGGGAGGAAGTGAAGAAAAAGAGGAAGGAAGCACTCCTGGCTCTGGGCTCCCAGAGGGGTGTGAATATGGATCAGCCAGTGGGCTGCCTTGCCCAGGCCCCCTTACTGGGCAGAATGCATATTCTCTATCCCAGTGAGCACTGGCTGCTAACAGCTCACATCTGCCCCCTCCTCTGGAGCATTGCCCTCCACAAGTTACCTTCTTGCCGGGGAGTTACTGACCAGCACTGGAGTTCAAAAACCCAGGTCCCCTGGACACTTCCATGGTGTAGATCATGCTCCAGACCCTGTCATGGGTCCAGCTGAGGCAAGGCTCCAGCTAAAACCCACTCTTGCTCACTCCACGTGCCCTACCCTGCTTTCTGCTCTTCCTCTCTCCTGGGAGTTCTTCCTCAATAAACTAGACAAACATGACTTCCCTTCCAGCCTCTGCTTCTGTGCAACCCAGGCTAAGAGAGCTGCACCACAGCTGAGAAGGTCCGTGGTGGAGGAATGGTCAAGGTGGTGCTGGTGGCAGACTTTAAGGATGGGCTTCTTATATCCCATCATTCACTGCTGCCTGGTGAGAAGCACTCTGTCACTGTTGGCAGGTGGAGAATCACAGGAGGTACAAATTTCATCCTTTTCCACCTAAGGCAACCCAGGACAGAGCGCAGGGAACATGCATGTGCTGGCTTCTGCAGTGACTCCAGTGGGTGAAGTTTGGGGAGCAGTAATTGTAAAGACAGCAGGACTGAATGATTGCTGCTGAATGCCAGCAGGGCACTAAGGAGAGAAAACCACACTCAAAGTGAACAGTCACCAATTCCAGCGAACGTGAGAGCCAGAGGGGCTTCAAGACAGCGTTTAAAGAAACACTCATCTCTAGGAGCCGGAGGGAGGTGGAGCTGTGGACAAGGTTTGGGCCTTAATCAGGAGAGAAGCAGAACTCCAGAGAGGGTCAGATTGTCGGCCCTGGGTCATTGGCAGGGAAGGAGTCAGCCACTTGTTGGGAGACAGTGCCCGCCACCCCCACCCCTTGCCCAGAGACTCTGCAGGTGCCCGGAAGGAGGCGGGGGTCCTAAGGCTGTGCTGGGCCTGCTTGAGATCTGCCCTCCGTGCCCTCCCAACCACCAGACCTATACATAGGATCAAATCAGAGTGTGACTCCACTGAGCAGTTGTGCTTCATATCCTGCCTGAAATGTCAGGTGGGAGCCAGGAACAGGTTCCAGCACTGGGTCAAGGATCGGGGATGGAAAAGCAGGCAAGCTTGTCACTGTGGGAGATTCCCCCGTGCTCCAGGACTTACTACTCCAGCAAGGACTCCAAGGCTGTTGGGGAGGCTCTTGGAAACGGGGACAAAGTAATGGCCCTCATTAAACCACAACACCAGGGCTACCGCTGCTGCCTGGAGAAGGGGGTGGAAGGCTCAGAGAAGGGCGTGCGCTGTGGTGCGCCTCCCACATGACACCCAAGCCCACCCGCTGACTGCAGCCTTCCAAGGGTGCAGAACGTCCATTTATGGAGGCCACAGGCATGAGCTGATGAGGGAGGCACCAACTGGGTTGAGAAGATCTTGGTGGCTGTCCCCATTGCACCAGGGCTGTCATGGGAAGTCCTGTTGCAGAACTGAGCTTCTTGGAGGGGATGGTGGGATTTGTGAATGGCAGAAGCCCTGTGGCACTGTGTGGCTGTCAGAGCAAGTGAACATAATCACCCTCATGGACAGCAAGGCCAGCATGGTGGCCAGCAGGTCCTGGCATTCCCAGGTGTCACTTACCTATAGACGGAGAAAGGAGCAGGAATGGAGGAAGAGGCAGCCCAGGTCAGCATCGCCCCCACACCACACCTGTCCCAGTGGGAAATCAACCCTAAAGGAGAGGCTGGTCCCCAGGGGAGGAGCCCTCAAGTCCATGGTGAGACTTCACTGGGTTCCTCACTCTCTCCCCCAACGGGCGCTATGCCATGTTCTCAGGTAACCGTAAGGTAAGTGCAGAAAAGGGAAATGCTCAGAGCTGTGGGACACACGGCCCAAAGTGACGCTGGTCTCCGGGAGCCCAAAGAGCCATGGTGGGGATGAAGTGAGACAGTGTTTGTCACTCACAGCCTGTGCCTCCCTGTCAAAGTGGAGGCGCCTGGGGCCTGTGCAGAATCCTGGCCCAGGTCCTTTCACAGTGGGTCCTCTGGGTTCCCAGGCCTCATGGCCATTTCATCAGTTCTCAAATGTCTCACTGAGCACCTTGGTCTGAGGAGGGAGAGCTGGGAAAGGGGGAAGGACCATGTGAGTTCTCTGGAGCTCCCCTTCCCACTGTCAAGATAAAAAAAACTCCTTCTATCTCAGGAGAAAAGAAGACAGTGTCACCTCTAAGCCTTGGAAGATGCAGAGGCTGTGGCTGCCACCAAGTTCCCATATCATTGAGCAGTCTGGAGAAGAGGCGTGCGGATGGACCTAGGGCAATGGGCATCACATCTGGGGGTCTCTGCCTCTGGTGGCCTGCAGAAAGTCCCCAGAGAGCACCTGCTGCAGGAGAGATGGGGCCGACACACGGGCAGCATGGCCGGGCCCGCACATGGCAGCCAGTTTCTGCTCTGGGCCTCCCACACTCATGCAGGGCCTGTGTGTGCAGTAGTGGCAGGGAGGGCTGTGCACGAGCCCCAAAGCACGGTCCCCCCGACCAAGACCGACCCCACTACTACCACTGCTAAATGTCACCCTGCCAGCCACAGATGCCACCAGAGAGTGCGGATGCCGCACCCTCCTCTGACACAGCCGACTGATCATATCGGCTCATCCTTGGGACGGGGCAGGTGGGCTGAGCTGAGATGCCATCTAGCACAGGCCACCAATGAGAATGACACCTTCAGGACATGTGTACACCTGCAACCAACACCCATTATTGGGGTCAGTGTCCCCAAAAGGCCAAGTCTGGGAGCCAAGGGATGGAAGCAGGGGTGGGCGGCTCACCACAACTCCTGCCAGTCCCTGTTATACTGGGCCCCATGGCTCTAGAGGTCTGGGGACATTAACAGATTGCTTGTGCCTGTATTTTCCCCCTACCAAATGGAAGTTAATAACATGATTTGCTGTGGGGATTGAGTGAGACCATGTCTGTCATACTGACATCCGGGGCCACAAAGACCCGGAGCAAGTAGCCATGAGGCAGCCACCGCTCCCGGCCCCATTCGCGTGGAACAGATCAGGGCCAGGGCAGACTGGGCCCAGGACACCCACCAAGCTGCAGCCCATTCGTGGCATCTGGCCCAGGGGATCAGGGATCATCAGGGCGGGCTTCTCCACATCCACCTCGGCGTCCTCACGCTGCAAGGGAAGCCTGTTTCTGTTCTCCAGGAGGAGATCTCTTTCTTCTCCCAGAAAGCCTCTCGTGAGGCCTGGAGACCACCTTCAGGTTTCTCCACCCCGGGAACATCCTCCTCTACCTACCTGCCACCTCAGCACCCACCTCTGAGAAGCCAGGTGACCCCGAAGCCACATCCCCTTCCTCAACCCAGGGTAACTTCCCCTTCCCCTGCCTCCATTTTATTATCACAGAAAGATTTCATGAGTACTGCCAAGAACTGATACTCAGAAATAAGTATGTAAATCCTTTGTAAATGTATGCTAATTACTTATTTTTAATTATAATGTAAATAAGTAATTACTGAATAATTTTAAAGTATTTACATGGGGGTGTGTGATTTAGACACTAACTTGTTATAAGATATAAAAACTATAAATTATACAGTAATTACGGCCCAATTTACATGCTAAGGCCAAACACAATTACGTGGCAAGAAAAATATAAACAATCAGGTAATTCTGCGGTAGTTACAGTGTAATAAACAGGCTGTTTGCTTCCCCTGTGGACAAAGTGTGTCTGTGCGTTCACCCGGGGCTCAGGGAGGCCCAGAGAGGCCCAGGAGAGGGCGTGTTCAGGAAGCTGAAACTATCTTTAAGAAAAAATATTAAACATAAGAGAAAAGGTGCAACCTAAGGCTTTTGAGTCTTTCCTGAGGCTCAGAGAAAGGTTGAGCCACATTTTGTGGCTCTGTGGCCCTGTGGCCCTGTGCAGAGGGGTCCCAGTTGCCTCCTGCCTCACACACAGCAAACCCCTGGCATACTCCACCTCGGACAATAGAGAGGCCCCAAACTCTCACCTCAGCCTTCACCTTCCTCCTATGCTCTCCTGCCTGGCTTAACCCCATCTTTGAGTCTTGCCTTCAATGCCTCTTCCTCCAGGAAGTCTTCCCTGAGTACTCCCCACCCCCCAAGATTTGGCCAGGAGTCCCCTTCCTCCCCATCACTGCTGACCACTGTTTTGAGCTGGCCTCTTTGCCAGCAAATCCCACCTCCCCCAAGAGACAGAGACCACCAGGAGGGCAGAGCCCAGGCCTGCCTTGTCCTTTGCTGAGTCCCAAGATGTATTTGGCTTGAGAACGTGGACTCGTGAGACCTCCTTCCAGCTTGTTCAGACACTCTCTGAGGCCCCTCAGGTGACAGTTCACTCTGGAGGTGGAGCCCAGAACATCCACTAGCCCACAGATGCCTAGTGAGGTACAACAGCCACTTGAAGGAGGGAAGGGCATGAGCTGGCCGTGTGGCCTTGGTCAAGTCCCTTCCCCTCTGACTCTGCATCGCACCTGTGACCCTTCTAGACCTCTGTGCCCTGCCAGCTGATTGTGTCACAGAAATGAATTCATGGGGTGTGATGCCTCCCATAGAGCCGGGCGGCAACAGGTGGGGCCCCTTAGACCAGCCCTCCAGCCAATGCCAGATTTCTACCGGTCACCTACTAGTGCCAGGCAGGCCTTTTGCCTCCCTAGGCCTCGTTCCTGAGCAGTAGGTGCTCCAAGGCTCAGGGATGCTCAAGTGTCCAGGAGCCACAGCTACCCTGCTCAGCATCAGGCCCCAAAATCAAAACAGTGACCCTGCATCCTCACCCTCGGGAGGTCCCCAGGGGACCATTGGTCCCAACCACTCTTCCTTCATAGATGCTGCCACCTCCACCCCCAGCAGTTGTCACACAATTTAGTGCCAGAAAGCAAGAAGGATCCATATATAGATCCAGGGCCCACCGTCTTCTCCTGCCCCTGAAGTGCTACTGTTCATTAAGCGCCGTCATTAGCCAGGATTTAAGGGAGGCCAAGTGGGCCCCGGGTGGAAGGCCCTGTTAACCAGGCTCAGGCCATCAGTTCTATAGGACAGGAGGTCATCTCGGCCATCCCCTGCCTCCAAACCAGCTGGCTGAGAGGCATTTCTTTTCCAGTACTGAGCATAACAGCCCTGCTACCCTTTACAAGCAATTGTGACCGATGAGTCTAGGGAAAGGCCTGCTCTCTCCAGTCAGGTACAGAGAGGGTCAGCAATTTGACAAAGGTCACACAGCCTAAAAACATGACCTTAAATCCAACTCTGACTTGGGATCTTGCTTCTAACCACCTAGTTCATGTCTCCCAATCCCGACTGCAAAAGGACACCGCCGGCAGTGACCAACTCAGCTTGGCTTGGCTGGGGACAAAGCTAGTGCCTGGCATGGGGGAGGCCTCAGCACTGGCCAAAGCCTGGAAAGGGAAATTACCACTGATCCGGTGCTACGACCCCTCCCGCAGCTACTTCACAGCCCAGGAAATTCCCCGGTCCCCAGGGTAATATCTTTTTTATGGTCATTGCCGGGTGCTATTCATTTTATTACACTTTTCCCTGTTATTTTTGTTGTTGGCGCATAAGCAATGTGGTCAATTCCATTTTACGTGCCCCGGCATTTCAGATTCATCGCCAGCCAGCGTGGCGCTGAGTGGTTACATGGTAAAGTGTTTGGCTAATAAAATGCATAAAGCAGAGATAGGAAAATCAATGCCTTTGTTAATAAAACTTCACCATCCCTCAGGAAGTCTGCCAGGCAGGGCCGCCCACTGGAGCTGGCACCAGAGGCACCTTGTGGGTATGACTGCCAATAGGGCCAGATGTCAGCTGACCCTACAGCCTGTGCCCTTTGCCCTCCTGGGCAGCAGCAAGGCGGAGGTGCCCTGGCAGGTGCTCTCTAGAGCACCAAGTCCCTCCCAGTTCCAGAGTTGGGGACAGAGCATTGGGAGAGAGGGGTCATCTTGAGCAAGTCACTGACCATTCTGACCCTCAGTTTCCTTATCTATACCATGGGGATAATATTAATAGTCCCTCTTCAAGGGTTTTTGTGAGGACCCAGGGAGAGAGCACATACCCCACGGGGCCCAGGGCACGTGGCAGGTACAGGCCGGGTAACTGAACACTGCTGTTCCCTTCCCTGGTTACATCCACTCTCACCACCTGGGGGTGACCTCAGGCACCAGCACCAGAGAAAGGTCTGTCTCTGGAGTGAGCCCTAAAATGAGATGTGTATTCTAAGAAATCAACTGCTCAGACCCTAGAGACCCCACCTTTACTTGTCCCTCTTATTCTGGACCAAATATTTGCCTCAATCCCTCTTCCTGGCTGGCACAGCTGAGGCCATACCACTCCTGCCCCAAAGCCTCAGGCAGTTGCCCTCACCTCCAGGGTCAGGCTGACCAGCTTTCCTAGAGCATCAGCGGGGCTCCTGGTTCCCTCCTGTCCAGCTCTGCTATCTGTGGCGCTGGGACCCTGCTCCTGCCAAACACCACTTGCCCTGTCCCACCCCCAGGCCTTTGTCCCTACGTGCCTCTCCTCCAGGCACACCACCCAGCTCTCTCCACTACCAGCCCATCCCTGCCCTCTGCCAATCTCAAAGCACACCAGCATGTGTTACTGCCTCCAGGAAGTTCCCCTTGATTCCTCCCAGCTCCCAGGAGCTCTGTGACCTTCATCTGTCACTCACCTATCCTCTGCCATTTTTGAGACATTTGATTCTCGTCGTGGAGGCCTTGTTCCGAGACGGATCTCTTGGCCATTGCCCAGCACAGAGGAGAAGCTCCATCCACATCTGTTAAATGGCTGCATTTGAAGCTGGGCTTATCTGCCCCGTGCCAGACACCTGTAGCACAGTGCTCGATCTTAAACCAGCCCGTGAGGTTATTATGCCCATTTCACAGATGAAAACACCGAGCCTCTGAGAGGGGACAGGTTAGGCCCTGGGTGACTCAGCAAATGAGTGGCTGAGCCCAAGTCCTAGTGCAAAGGTTCCCTCCATGGGCACTGAGCCCCCCAAGCAGGAAAGGGGAGGGCAGTGGCAGCTTCACATCCCTCCAACACTCCCCATCCTTGGGTGTTTCCTCTCTGAGCCCTGATTTCCCTCTCTCCAAAATAGGAATAATGGTAATAGACCTTCCTCCTGGAGGTACTGAGAGCACAGAATGAGCCACAGCCATAAAGCCAGAGGCCTCTCCTCTCGCCCCTGCTGTGTCCCTTACACTCCAGGAGGAAGGGCAGAGAGGGCCTCCTAGGCGAGGGCTCAGATACCTCAGCCCAAGGCGGGAAGCATCAGGGCGTTTGTGCACAACCTCTGGTGGTAGAAATGATGGGGGGAGTCTTTACCTCCTGAGCCTTGGTTTCCTACCCTGTGAAATGGGCATAATACGAGCATTCCCGCCCCTAGGCTATGTGGGTGAAAGAAGGATTAAATAGAATAATCTGTGGCTGGGCACAGTGGCTAGTCTGGGAGGCTGAGGAGGGCAGATTGTCTGAATTCACAGGTTCAAGACCAGCCTGAGCTAGAGCAAGACCCCATCTCTAAAAAACAAAATAGCCGAGTGTTGTGATGGGTGCCCCATCTACTTGAGAAGCTGAGACAAAACAATCACTTCAGCCTAAGAGTCTGAGGCTGCTGTGAGCTATGACACCAAGGCACTCTACAGAGGGTAACAAAGCAGGACTCTGTATTTAAAAAAAAAAAAGAAAGAAAGAAAAGAAATAATCTGTGCAAATCCTGGGGCAGGGCCCAGCTCTCAGAGGGCTTTGACGGCTCCAGCACTAGAACCAGGAGTGGAGTCAGCTCGGAAGGGGGTGGGGTCGTGCGGGGGTGGACAGCATCCCAAGCTGTGCTCTCCTGCACCCCCAGACCAGTGGGGAGAAGTGGGGTGTTGCCTCCTAGGGCCTCAACAGTATCCCGTCCCTGCAGGGGCCCCGGTGCCCTCCTCCCCACCTCTGTCCCCCGCCCATGAGCACAAACTCGGAGCGTAATCCTCCAGTGTCTCCGAGCACACCCAGGCCCAATGCACGGCTGGGCAAATATTGGACTTTATTAATTTAATTCAATTTTATTTTATTAACCTTTATTAAAAATAGACTCTCATTAAAATTATCATTGCTGTCTCTGGCAAAGGCGAGAGTGGGGTGCCGCCTCCTCTCCAGGCCTGTTAAATGTCACCCAAAGAGAGGTGTTGGCCTCCAGGGCCAGAGCGCAGACACAGAGCCCAGGCTGGAGATGAAGGTGAGGGGTGTGGGCGCAGCCAGGGGTGTTGGCAGGCCCCCAGGGGCCCACAGACCCAGCCCCTGCAGAGGGGCAGATGTGGACAGGCTGGGGTGTCGCCTCGTGGTGCCCCGAAGCAGGGCCCCTAAGCTGATTTGGGAGGGGGAATTGTTTGTTTCTGTCTCACAGGATTTGGTTTTTCCCAGATCCTGAGAGCTTGCCCTGCTATATGTTAGAAAATTTGAAAAATATAGAAAAAGCACCAAAAAACATAAAATTCTCTATGAAGCTGGATGAACTTTCATCCCTTCGGGCTGGGGTGAGCATAACTATCATCCGATCTGAGACATTTCGAAGAGTGAAAGCGATACAGTCCCAGACAGGCCCTGTCCTGGCAGATGGAGCCGCCTGTCACTGCTCAGAGCAACGCTGGTCAGCTGGGGACAATTTTCCTCCATTTCAACATACAAGGGAGCTAGGCCTGCTGTGGGGAACTGCTGGGTCCCCACGTCCCAACAGCAGCCTGGACTTGGCACCTGGGCCACGGGGTCACTTCCCTTGGGCTAATTCAGAGCCAGCAGCCACTGAGCATGTGGTGGCCCTGTCCTGAGCTTTGTGTAGACTGTTTCATTTAATCTCCCCAGAAGTCCTGGAGAAGGTAAACCCATTTTTCAGAGAAGGAAACTAAGGTTTAGGCGGTGAGGGGCCTTGACTGAGCAGCAGAGCCAGGAGACAAACCCCCTCATAGAGCTCATCCTTGCAGGAGCTGAGAAAAATGGGGTCCGTCCCCAGGGAAGGGTGGCCAGGGGGCAGACCAGCCAGCTCTGGGGAATCTCAAGAGCTGCTGCCAGATGGAGGGTTCAGACTGGCCTCGAGTGACTCCTGGGCAGAGGCTGGGAGGGGAGGGAGGAGGCATTGGACAAGCCGGCAGAACCGGCAGGTGGGCCCCGCGGCTGCCACTGCACACGCCACACCAGGGCCCCTTCCGCACAGCAGCTAAGCTGCCTGTGGCTGGTACCTCCCTGGGAGGGGAGGGCCTGTGGTAAGTAAAGGGCCCCTGGTCACTCTGGCTGAAATGTCACCAAAGGATGCTTGTCAACAGTTCATGTGCTCCATAAAAACATCAGCGACATCCAGCAGGGGGGTTCTGGGGAGAAGGTCCCAGGTGCAGACCCTCGCACAGCACTTGGTGGTTTTGCCACATGTTCCTTCCCTCATTCAGCAAATGTCCCTGAGGGCCGGGCATTGAGACAGGAGGGTGAATGTCCCAGCCCGGCTTTCACAGCCATGCGAGCTAGTGAGGGAGACAAAAACCAGCAGTGACATGAGACATGTCGTCCCGCAGTGTGAGAAGTGGCATGCAGGGGAAGAAGAGCCCACGCTGGAGACCTAAGAGGTGGCTTTGACACTGCTACCTGCAGGGCGAGGGGCAGGGGGTGGCGACAGAGAGCTGAGTCCACTGACCAGGGTCCAGGGCCAGTGCCCTGAGGGGGTTGGGTTTCCCTGCACCCCGGGGAGTGCACAGGCAGGACTCGGGCTCCCCTGGAGGAGGGCGGAGGGCAGGAAAGGAAAGAAGGGAGAAGGGACTGTTTAGAAGGGCAGAACAACTGTAGAAACACCTTCCAAAAGGATCCACAGCACAGTCCCTTCATTCATTGTTCATCCAGCAAGCTCCCTGACAGTCACAGGGGACTATCACAAGACCGACAATGACCCTCCCCTCAAGGAACTTACTGTCCAATGGGAGAAGCAGCTCAAGAATGAAGAAATAAAACGGGTGCTCAAGACAAATTCCAGAAGGAAATACTCAGTGATGCCACAGAAAGCGGGGAAGGGGTAAAGGAACCCCCACGAATGAATCGTGGCTTCTCTGAGGGGAGAGCTAAGCCAAGGCCTGAAGTTCTAGAACGACCTGCCAGTGCGACACCCTGATGCAGGCGCTGTGGGCAGCACAGGCGACTCAGGCTGTGCCCCGAAGATGATGGGGGAGGCCACTCTGTCCTTAGTTTTCCAAGTTAAAAACAGAAGTGTTTGAAGAGAGAAATGCAGACCTCTGTGGAAAACAGCCACGGCGACTGTTCCACATGGGGCTATGTGTGTGGCAGGGGGTTGCATGCCACAAACCCCCGCAGAGAAGAGGAAGCGGGTGAGGAGGGAGACCACCATGCAGTGCCTGCCCCACCCGGGAGGTGGGGGTGCCTTGCTGTCCTCTGACGGCAGCTCACTGGTCTCAGCACAGTGGCCCTTCCAGCACCTTCCAGCATTGGAAGCCTCCATCTTTCTGACGAGAGCCCACAAGGGCACCTCCAGGCAGGGATGGGGTACACCCCAGAGAAGGCAGGGCTCCTGCGGCCCAAGGTACAGCCCCGCAGCCGTCTCCCTCTCCCCTCGGGGCCGCACGGGATCTCCTACTGCTGTCTCCGGAGGGTCCTCTCCCTCCCCGTATCCAGACTTCCCTCTGAGGCGGTGTTCACCCGCTGACCATGCCCCCCAGATATCTTCAACGCACCCACCAACGAGGCTGCCAGGCGCCTCGGCCTCTGGTCCAAGTTCCCAGGAGAGAAGCAGATTGTCCCAGGGGACATTAGGTGCCCAGCCCTGGTCCAGCCAGCTCAGGTGGAACACAGACAGCAGGGTTCCTGGGGGACAGGGGACAGGATGGCTTTCTGCGGGGCTCGGGGGCGTCCTGCAGCATGCCCCAGAGATCAGAGCTCCCTTACGAGGCTCTGGGTTTAACCTGACAATCAGTGAGCGCCCTGCCCCCCTAAGACCTTCGGAGACACCTTCCCCCTTCTCATTGGATCTCACCTGGGGCACAGGGCACAGGAGCAGTGAAAGCCGAGGGATGACTCTGGGAGACCCCAGAAGCACGGCAGCCCAGGTGGCCACCCTTGCCCAGCTTCCTAAGACCCGGGGTTAAGTAAAAAGCAGGTGCTGGCTGAGGCTGTGGGGAGAGGCCACACACGTGAGCCTGACCAGGCCGACAGACGGGCCCAGGTGCACAGCCACACACGTACACAGCACCCTGGGCCGAGCGTCATCTCCCTGCCTCCAGCCCCCCATCCCTGGGGCCAGCAGGGCCCTCCTCTCTGGAGAGAACTGTCCTGCTCTCAGACCCAGGTTCCTCCCTTCTCCAACACCAGCAGGAGCCGACAGGGCAGACCTGGGATGTGGCCAGATCCGCCTGGGTTGTGTCGTCTCCGTGGCCTTCCTCTGGGCCTGTTTCCTCCTCTGCCCTGACAGTATCAGCCGGCAGAGCTGGGGCGTGTTCTAGGGCACCCCCTTTCCCTTGCTGGGACCAGCTTCTGGGCCAAGCTGAGGGCACTCCAGTTGGAGTGGCCCGAGCCAGAAGCCCCCTTAAGCGCCCCACTTTCTGAAGCCCAAGCTGCAGAATCACCCCTGGCTGCGATGTAAAATTGGTCATTGGTGCAATCCTGGGCAAATCAGCCTCTCGCAGATCAGTGAGGCCACGCTCCCGGGGCCTAATTATCCCATATTTGGTCAATAAGCCATTAACACGGCGCCACGGATGTTAATAACCGTTTCATGAAAAAGTCGGTGTAATTTATGAGATCAACACTGGTTAACAAAATTAATAAATATTTCATTCGGTGAGATTTATCCTGGCATGCTCCGACAGGTGGACAGAGGGCCCTCGGGCACCCCCGGGGAGGTGGCAGTCAGGGGAGAGGAGGGCCCGGCTTTCACTTGGGCCAATAAACATTTACCTCAAATCCTATCGCCATAAATCCACAGGCTGGACGAGGGAGTCCAGTAAAACCTGACTTAACATTATGTTCGGGCCATTAACAATATTTATATAGATGTCACTTCAGGGAGGGTTAGAGTCGCCAGGCAGGGCCCAGCGGCCGTGACGGAGCAGGCCGGATGCTGGAGGAGGATGCAGGCCCCTGGAGGCCAGGGGCACCGGGAAGAGTGTCAGTCGGCTCGCAGACCCCTCTGGGTTGGCAATTCCCGGCTGTGTGACCCACCATGAACTTCCCACCTTACAGAGCTGCAGGAGTTTCCTCATCTATAAAATGGAGTATAAACAATAGCCGTCCCTCCGGCTGCTGAGAGAACTCAGTCAAATGATACCAAGTCAGTCCCCAGCACAGAGGAAGTGCTCTAGAAATGGAACCTGCTGTAATGATCGCTCTGTGCAGAGCTAGCCCGGGCCTCTGCCCTCTGTGCTGAGAGAAGTTGGGGGTGTACTCAACCTCTTTAAGGGGGTCCATTATCTATGGGGCACTGTCACACAGTATCTATGATCCCATTTGATCCTGGATGCTGTTGAAATCCCCTTTTCCCAGAAGGGAAAACTGAGGCTCAGAAAGGTGAAGTGACTTACCCAGGGGCATCCAGCAGAAAGTGGCGGATCTTGAAACCAGGTTTGTGACTCCCCGAGCATCCCCCTTGTATTGCTCTGTCCCCAAGGCTAAGTAAGCAGCCCAGGATAAGCAGCCACTGTCCTCTCCCCCCCACCCTCACCAGCCCTGAGCAAATGGGCCTGGGCCCAGAGGGATGCCAGAGCCTGTTGTGGTTAAAGAACTTTCCAGGAGAACCAATTAGTTTTCCGTGGGGAACTTTCCACTGGGCATTGATTTTCGCTCTCCCCACCTGGGGTGGATTTGATTTGTGAGTAGAAGCTCTTCCAAGAGGCTGAAGCAATTGTGTGAAATAAAAGCTCGGAATGTGACAGTCTCATCTGCTGCCAGCAGTGGGTGGGAGGTTGGGAATGGGGTGGGGAGGCCACCAGCCCCGTGGTGACCTCAGTGCAGAGCTGCTTCTGTTCACATGGCCTTAAGGCAGCAGCCCCAGGCAGAGACAGGGGGAGCTCACCACAAGGCTGAGCACGTACACACTCGGCACGGGCCGGGGAGCTGAGGGGCTGGCGAGGCTGGACCCGTCACCCTTCAGCGGCCTGAGTCTCTGTCCTGACCTCACATCACTCTTTTAACAAACTTGGGAAGGGATACAGGGCCTGGCTCATAGCAAGTGTTCAACAAATGTCAGTGAAGGCGTCAGTATCCCCATTTTACAGACAAAGAAACTGAGGCAATTTGGATTGGGTGACTGCTCTGAAAGAGGCAGAGTGAGAAGTAGAATCCAGATCTGTGCCCCACCCTCTGTCCAGGATCCAAAGGGCCCTGTTCTCACCTGGATGCTGGATGGAGAAGGAAGAGACAGTGAGCGCCCTGCCTTTTCAGAATCTTTCATTTATTCATTATTCAGTCAACAATTTCATTCCTTAACCAAATATTTATGGAGCTCCCTCTGTGTGCCAGGAACCCTCCTGGGCACTGGAGATACAGCAGGGGACAAAGCTGACATTCTTGTGGGGGAGAGGGATTTTAAACAAAACAGAGAAAAAGTGCCGAGCGTGCCAGATGGTGGTACGGAGGGAATGGGGGAAGGAGGAGTCGGGTGGGCCTCACAGGCTCAGCCAGCCCAGTGTCCGGGGAGGGGGTCATGGCAGAGGGACAGCAAGGGCAGAGGCCACAGAGGCAGGGAGGGCATGGGGTGGAGGGCAGCCCTGGAAGCCGGTGAGAGGCGGGATTGAGCAGGACACGGGAAGGGGTGGATCGTGGTATATTTTGCTTTCCCGGGGGCTGGACTGTGTCACGTGACAGCAGAGTGGCGGGAGGAACCCACTCAGCCCCACATAGCTCCTGGCCCCAGGTCCCCAGGCTGTGGTGAAGCTGGAGGGGCGTCAGGATGGCTGCAGAGACAGCAGCCATGGGCGGGGGGTTACCCGGACTCGTGTCTCACCAACCTGGACATCTTCCGGTCTGGGCTCTCAGTGGCCACATGGAATGAGTCCGTGGGCAGTGAGGCGGGAGGAGCGGGCAGTTAAGGGGCCTGGCCTTTATCCCGCGGCACACTTCTGAGTGGGGACTGAGGGTGAGGTGAGCAGTTCACAGAGGTCCCACTGGCAGCTGGAGGGGTGTGAGGGCTGGAAGCGTGGGGTGTTGCTGGCGGAGGGCAGTGAAGGAGCCAGGTCTCAACAACAGTGACACAGGGAGATGGCGGCTGGGGGCTGCTGGCTGGACATGGCCATGTGGAAGCTCCCCTTCCCAGGGCTGCCTGCTCCAGGGACTCTAAGTGCCCAACCCTGGCCAGCTCTGACCCTTAGTCAAGGCCATGCCAGTCCCTGGGACTTCTCCGAGCATCAACTCAATGCAAAGTTGTCCCTGCCAGTGGTAGTTAAGAGTTATTGACAGGCCATGGTACAGTCAGAACTGTACGGTCTGGCTCCCCAGGTTCACCTGCAAGGGGCTGAGGGCCATTTCCAATTCAGGGAAGTGCTGGAGGGAGATGTATACCACTGGGGACTCCAAGGATGTGTCCTAAGGTGTGCTGTGCATCCTTGGGCAAGGCACTGTCCCTGTCTGGGCCCAGGCTTATTGTCTGCCTTGTGTGCAGCAAGGAAATTGGATAATAGCGAGGACCATTGTTTGAGAACTTGCTGCATGGGGAGTGCTCTGCCCATCTCGGCTCACTGCCTCCCCCAGTCTGAGAGGCAGGAAGGAACCTCCCCTGCACTCCACAGGCAAGACGAGTCTCCACCCAAGGGCACGCAGCCAGAGGTGGCAGAGCCAGGACAGAAATTGGGCCACCACACACCCTACCCTGAGCCACTGCAGGAGGCGTGGGCAGGTGTTCAGCTACTAGGCAGGCCTGGAGTAGCACGGGGCTCAGCTACTCGGACCCCTCTGCCTGTCACTCCTGCCTGCCCTGAATCACACCGTGTGACCCGTGTGAGCAGGTGAGGTTGCCCTCTGACCTCCAGGGTGAACACCCAGCAGGATCAGCTCTCACGGAATGGGAGCCCTGCTTGCCCTCAGCCGGGCTCTGGGCTGTCCCTAAGCCCCCTCCCAGGCTTGGCGCTCTGTGGTGCGGTGAGGTGGCCTCTCCAGGGGAAGCCTGGCTCTGCTTCTCACCTCTGTGTGGCCCATCACTGCCCCTCTCTGAGCCTTGATCTCCTCTCTGTACAATGGCCTTTTGCCCACTCATTGTGCCTGCCCGGGGCCAGCTTGAAGGCCTTTCAACACATCAACAAATAAAACAGGGTTCCCAGGCCTCCCTAAGCTGGCACAGGGGACATGAAGGGAGAAAACCACAGGGACATCAGGCTAGCCGGGTGGCGACTAAGGGGAGAGCAGATGGCGGGAACGGGTTACAGTCCTGCACAAGGCATAGGGCAGGCTCCTCCAGGAGGCGAGATCAGGAAGCAGCCCAGCACCCTGGGGAGACGGTTCCAGACAGAGGATGAGCAAGTGCAAGGGCCCTGAGGCGGGGCGTGCCTGGCAGGTGTTGAAGGAGCAGGAAGAGCTGACCCAGGGCAGAGAGGCCAGAGAGGACCAGCCGTGAGACCCAGTGCAGCAGTGAGGAGTCTGTGCATCAACACACGTCAGCAGGGCATTGCCTGGAATATAGTAAGTGCTCAGTTAACAGAAGCTAGGATGATTCCTGCTTATAATTAGATGATTTCTAACCCTTTCTTGGGGAGAATGCAGGGTGCCTTAGGGTCTCACCCCTGCAGGTAGGAGCTGGATCTGAGCAACCCAGACTGTCCCCCAAGGAGCTGAGGGCTGCTTTCCTCTCTCAGCCCTTTGAGAATTTTCCAGGACCTCACAGAACCTTGGGAAGTTTGGGGAGTGATGGGGCGGGGTTGCTGTTGCAATGACATTAAATCAGGACCCCCAGCTCCGGAAGAAATCGCACCAAGAAGTTGTTAATACCTTTATTATGGGCTGAAATGTATTCACCATATTAAAAGACATCCCATTTCTGCCCCTGGTGTCACATCTGAGATGTAGCGTAGATAAATGATATATCACCGCACGAGATCTACCGAAACCATTAGTAACCATGACATTTTGACGTCAGATTTTAAAAAATTCCTAAGTAATCTTTTTGATTTATGAAATGCTGTCTGGGTTCATCGAGAGAGATCTCAGATTTATCACCGCCTGGTTAGAATTATTAATGATTTTCAATTTGTAAATCTGAAGTCGAGAAAGTCTTGTGGGCTCAAAGCAAAAATTCCCACCATCGAAGGCCCAGCCTCGCCTCCAGCCTGAGTTCAGCCCACAGACAGATGATCCTTGTCCCCAACATTCCAGATACCTGACATTGTCTCCCAGGAAGTCCTGTCTGTCTGCAGCAAGCAAGACTGTGGGGGGATCAGCCACAGGACCTGCTCCGGGCAGAGGTGTCAGCCTCACCTCACAACAAGGCATGCCCACTTGTCTCCCACACTCAGAAGCCACATGGGCGGAGGTGGTCACAAGGTCAGTAGCAGACAGGCCCCCACTCTTGGGTCTGGTTCAGGCTTCAACTCAGCTACAGGCCTCCCACACCACCAAAAAGCCCAGACCAGCTGTCCTTGCCCACAGCATTGCCCACATAGGTCACACATGCTGCACAGCCCTATGATGCCACTGTCTCATCAGGGAGCCTCCTCCTCCACCCCCTCACCCCACCTCCCCCTGCTTCCCAGGCCCAGACCCGCACTCCCCTGGAGAGGAGGCAGAGGACAACCACTGGACCCCCAGGCCTAGGTCTGACTTGAGTCCAGTCAAGCCCATCACACCGGCTTGTGTCCCAGGCCACTCTGGGCCAAATATTAAAACAACCAGGGGGGTTTTCCTACATGCCAACCCCCAGGCCGCACCTCTGACATCCGAATCGGAACTGGCAGCAGGTTCCCGTGTGTAGCGAGGCTGAGCGCCAAGCCCCGTGTCACCACTCCTTTCCTCGTGCCCTGGGGCCGCTGCCTAGTTCAGACCTCATCATTTCTCCTCAGGACCAAGGTGCTGCTCTCCTGCTTATGGCCTGGATGGCTCCCGTAGCCCTCAGAGGGAAGGTGATCTCCCAGCCCTGCCCTCAATGAGGAAGGAGAGGGCCAGGGACCGTGTGAGGCTGTGCAAGGTCCCACCGGCATGACAGACGCAGACGCGGAATGCCCCCTCAGGCCTGTTCCTTGGGGAACCTCCACCCTCCAGCTTCTCCCACGGGTCAGAGCCTGGCTCTGGGCAGGAAGAAAGCCCGCACGTCGGGGTCCCCGGGGAGCCAGTTTCACCCACCACTTGACAGGGTGACAGTACCCCCTTCTCACCCTTGTACCTCAGGCGTGGGTGGCAGGGTGGGGCAGACACCCAGCCTCCGAGCCTCTGTTTCCTGGGTCATAGATGCCGTCACACAGTCCCTCAGAGAGTCACCGTGGAATTTCAGCCACCCTTACACAGACAAGCTCGGTGCCCTCGAACGCCCAGGCACGTGTGGCCTCTGCTGGCACCATGATTACTGACCTTGTCATCTCTGAGGCTCGGTTTCCCCCTGTGTAGGGTCTGTTCTTCCCACAGCCCCCAAATCCCCAGCTACCCCCTCTGAGAACCTGAGTTCAGTTTGGAAGTGACCTGGCAGCAAAGGTACCTTCTGATCGGCCGCCTGCTCCAACCAGAGATGGCAAAGAGAGAAATACATCTGGGCCACACACGTGTTCTCAATGCAGGTGACAGGGAAACTGGAAGCTCATTTCTGTAAGGTTCAGAGACAGGACGGCGAATTTTCAGTAAGTGCAGGGACAGTCAGGTTCGCCGGCTCCGTCCCTGGTGTCCAGGAGGGTTCCCGGGCAGCGACAAGACAGAGAGACCGAGGCAGGAGAGTGGAAAGACAGAGGGAGGCAGACAAAGGGTCAACCCTGCTGGACCAACAGGAGAGGCAGATAAGCTGCAGCCAGAGTGCAGCCTGAGAGCTGGCAGGGTGCCCGGCTGTACCCTGAGGGAGGGGGAGGGGGCCGGCCAGGCTGCAGTGCTGCCTGCCCTGTGCCCAGCGTCCAGCACAGACGAGCTCTCACCGAGTTCTGAATGAGCACCCACATGAATGAATGCACCAACATCGGCCGCCTGTCCCCTAAATAAATGCCAAGCTTTCTCCTATCCGTGAGCTCATGTAATCCTCCCGATACACCTGTATGAATGACAGCATTACTCCCATTTCACAGAGGAGGAAGCTGAGGTTCACAGGGATACGTGTCCAGCCTGAGCTCACACAGCGGGGAGCACTGCGCTTGGGGCTCAGACCTCTAGCCTCACCAGAGGTAAGTGTGGCCTCCATGGGTTCCCAGGAGGCAAGGCAAGATCTGGGATCCCTCCAGGGCACACAGGCTTCATCACCTTGGGGACCTAGATCCTACTGGGGGTCCGTGTGACCAGGTCCCTCCCTCAGGATGGGCCTCAGGCTGCCAGGAAGTATCACAAACTCTGCTCTCTCCCAGTCCTGGGGGCCAGGTCTGGAAGCCGGGGTGCAGCGGGTCGGCTCCTCCTGGAAGCTCTGTGAAGGAAGTTTGCCTTGCCTCTCTCTCTGCTGGTGCTGGCAGGCCTGACATCCCTTGGCTTGCAGTCTTTGAGTGATGTCTCCTCCCTGTGTGCGTCTCTGCTTTCTCTGCGTATAAAGACACTGGTCACTGGATTAGTCTCACCTTCATCTGACTTCCTTGCATCTGCCAGGGCCCTATGTTCAGGCAAAGCCACGTTCACAGATTGGGGGGATTAGGACTTCAATATATGCTTTGGAGAAGGGTCAATTCAATGTATAACTCGGGCCTCAGCCACTCCAGCCATTCCCCTAGAATGTGAGCAACACAAGGGCAGGGCCGGGGGGTTATTTTGGTCTCTGCTGCACCCACAGTGCCTAGAATAGCACCTGGCTCATAGTAGGTGCTCAACTAATAGTGAGGAAATGAATGAATCTCAAAGTTCCTTCCTGCTCCCTGGACAGGACCATGCCCACAACCCCCTTATCAATGACCATTGAAGGACAAGCTGTGCACCACACACACACAAGTAAAGCATTCATACTAGCATACGGTATGTGTACCAGGCCCGGTGACACCCACTCAGAGACACACAGGGCCACAGTGCACACAGGGACGTGCACGCGCTCAGGCTTGACAAAGACTCTCGAGGCTTATCCTCACGGCCACGGCGCGCCAGGTGTTGCTGGAGTGTCAGGCATGCCCTCTGCTTTGGGGCCCACCAGGGGCCAGGAGACAACATTCTGGGGTCCTTTTATCCTATATTCATCTCTGAGTGCTGCAAACCTCTAGTTTGGTTATAATGTGCAAATTAAGCAACCGGTTTGAGTTGAATGGGCATCAGTGGACCAGGCAGATGAGTGGGGGTGGGGAGAAGCCTGCTCAGAGGGGAGAAGCAAGAGCTTTGGGGGGCAGCCTGAGGTCCTTGAACAGGAGTCAGCTCATCTGCCCATTGGACAGGGAACATGGGCAAAACTATTCCTGTGGCTACAAACACTCCTCCAAATGAGTGTCGCTGAACCCACAAAGGTCTAGCCTAGGTCCTGTCACTCATGGCTCAAAAAGCCAATGAATGAGACAATGAGGTTTGCCAAGGAAGAAAAGAAGTTTAATGCAAAAGACATCCATTGGGATAATGGAGAAACAGTCTCAAATCTGTCTCCCTGGCCCACTGCCTTTACAGTGGGCAGCAGAGTGCGGGACAGGTTGGGTGGGGTTGGAGTCAGAGGCTTTCAGCCGATGGATGGCAAGTCCTGTGGAACAAAAAGTAACTTAAAAGGGGGGTCATTTTTAGCTAATGTCTGTAATCCTAGCACTCTGGGATGCTGTGGCAGGTGGATTGCCTGAGCTTACAAGTTCAAGATCAGCCTGAACAAGAGTGAGATACCTGCCTCTAAAAATAGCCGGGCATTGTGGCGGGCACCAATAGTCCCAGCTACTTGGGAGGCTGAGGCAAAAGGGTTGCTTGAGCCCACTAATTTGAGGTTGCTTTAAGCTGTGAAACCGCAGCACTCTACCAAGGGCAACAAAAAAACGGGGGGGGGGGTCATTTTGCAAGGCTGATTATAAGACATGCCTGGCTTGGGTGCCCCAATCACTCAAAATCTGTAGTGCTCATTACTGTATGCAAGACCCTGGGTTCAGCAATGCTTTATGAAATCCATGCAGCCCTAAGATGGATCAACCCACTTTACAGATGAGGAAGCTGAAGCCCAAAGAGGGAAAGACTGTGAAGATTACTGTGGTGGGTGGGAAGCCAAGTTCTTCCCATTTATTCTGCCATTGTCCCTGGCTTGGAACATCCATCTCAGGATGCAGCGGTGTAAGGGGTAACCCAGCCTCCTGGGATGGGCCCCACAAGCCCAGAATATGCATGTAGGTTCACCCTATACACAGCCAACACCCACGAAGCCATCTTCTATCCCTGAATCACCCACTCTGGGCATCTCGTAGGCAAAGCCAGGAAGCCCCAAGCTGAGCTTGAACCCTGGTCTCAGACCAGCCCATGACATTGACCTAAATACATTTACCTGCATCTTAGAATTCAGAAGACTCTTACTCCCTCGGTCCTCACCACTCCATGGGGAAGTAAGTTCAGCACACTTGATTCCTCACCACAGCTGGGACCCAGAGAAGATCTGAAGGTGCAATAATTGGTGCACCTGCTTGGAGCTGGGTGCACCAGGACTGATCCCACCTATGGACTCTGGGGCAAGAAGCTTCTCCCCTTCTGTAAGCATGGTCTTTTCATCTGTAAGCCAGAACTAGTCAGTCCAAAGATGATACTCACCACGGGCCCAGCCCAGGACCTGGTCCTAAGAAATCACCACTGGGACGCCGGTGCCTGTTATTTCTCAGAGTTTTCTAGCCAATCAATGCCAAGCTGATCTCATGCTGATCAGACTGAAGCCAAGAAGGCCCAGCAGAAGAAGTCTGAGCATTAGGGCAGAATGGGCTGTAGCAGTGAGGAAGTGCTCTCAGGACAGCTGTTGGGGGGCTCGCTGCAGCTCTGACAGCTCACCTTCCACCCCAACTCCGAAGAGCCAGGAACAGTGCAAACGGACAGCCTTTTAGGGGAGATTCGGGTGTTTCTTCAAATTTTTATCACATATGTCCTTAGAGCAACTCCACTTTTACACATTTGTCCTATAGAAAGGATCAGATGTCTCCTTACTGACTAATGTTCGAAGATGTTTCTGGGCTCGGCGCCTGTGGCTCAATGGGCTAAGGTGCCAGCCACGTACACCTGAGCTGGCGGGTTCGAATCCAGCCCGGGCCCGCCAAACAACAATGACGGCTGCAACCAAAAAATGGCCGGGCGTTGTGGCGGGTGCCTGTGGTCCCAGCTACTTGGGAGGCAGACACAGGAGACTCGCTTAAGCCCAGGAATTGGAGGTTGTTGTGAGCTGTGGATGCCACAGCACTCAGGGTGACAGCTTGAG
>CAUYON010192745.1:0-13083 GCA_963573935.1 Arctocebus calabarensis
GATACACGAATGGATTAATAAACTGTGGTCCATGTATACCATGGAATATTATGCAGCCTTAAAGAAAGAGGGTGACTTTTCCTCTTTCATATTTACATGGATGGAGCTGGAACATGTTCTCCTTAGCAAAGTATCTCTAGAGTGGAAGAAAAAGTATCCAATGTATACACCCCTAATATGAGACAAATTCTTTGTCATTCAAGTGAAGGTTACAACCCATTTATTGCACAGGAAGATAGGGAAAGGGGAGAGGGAAGGAAGGGGAGGGAGAAGGAGGGGGAAGTTGGGACAAAGGCTGAGATCACATGGGTGGTACATATTTGAAGGGTCAGGAGAAAACTCCTAAATATGGATCAAAAATGTTTTCATATAGTAAACGAGAAAATATCATGAACGGTATGTCAATCAGGTTGATAAAATATCTCAGATTGCATGTGAAGCCCCCACACTGTACCCCATGGTTGAACTAATGTACACAGCTATGATTTAATAAAATAAAATAAAATATTAAAAAAAAAAGATTCTGTGCTTGGCTTATTTCATTTAACCTAATGTTCTCCAGTTCCATCTATGTTGCAAATGGCAGGATTTCATTCTTGCATGTGGCTAAATAATATTCCATTGTATATATATGCCACAGCATCTTTATGCATCATTCTCTGATGGACACCTAGGTCGATTCCATATCTTGGCTATTGTGAATACTGCTTCAATAAATATGTTAGTGCAGATAAAAAAAAAAAGAATACACTGTGTTTATCGATTTAAAAAATTGAGAAGATAACATATAGCATTGCCTAAAGGAATGCTATTTTTCCCCGGGTTCTATATTCATTGTGTAGATCCCTGGTTTTGCTCCATTTTTCCCACGAGAATGGATGTCTTAACCTCTGCACTGTCCTTTGTAAGACAACTTTAACTAAACCTATTTCTCTCCCCATCCGGTAAAGATATCCGAGTGAAAGTATGAATGACTTCAGTGCTGGAGTGCCTGTGACTCTACTCCAATGTAGTTTTGAAGCAAAACATTTCAAGGTAAATTTATTCTCAAATTATGACACTTTACTATTGATAGCAAAAAATTTTTTGACACACTTTGCAATTACTTATATTACTTTGAAACCCAGACTTTGTGGAATACTGTCTTAGAGCTGATTGCTGAGAATGTGAAGAACACCTCATGCAAGATAAATAACATAACTTTCATCTAGTACCAGACTTCACTATTCATAAGGAAGCAGCTTTTAGCATAAGGTAGTTCCATTTTATAGTCCAATCAAAAAATATTAACAGTCATTGATAAGATCTCATATATCAAGATACCCCTAAGTGTAAAACTTTTGTAAATACTAATTTAGGGTACATATAGAAAAGTTAAACAAAACTGCTATATTTTTTAAATTATAAAGCGATAGCCATTTGAAATTCAACTTGATCTCTTTATATTGTTGATTTCTCAACAAATTAGTATGGTATATTTCTCATTTATATTGTATTTTTAATGCATATTCAGTGTTCTGGTAATAAGTTATAAATATGGAAAATTTCAATAACTCGAGGTTTCTTTTCTTTTTCTGAAAACTTTTTGGTTGGGGAGTCATTGAGGGTATGAGATGTTTCACACAATGAGGTTTCTTAATCCATGTCCATATCCAGCAGGGATGAAGCAAAATTGTAACATTTTTGGAAGTCATCAATCACTTCTTGGCTTGCTCAAAAATCACTGAATTTGTGTAAATAAAAAGAATCACCCATAATTTTAAATTCCCTTCCATACATTGCTTTGGAGTGCACAGAATAATTTTTCTTTAATTTTATTTCCTTTTTTGACTTGGAAACTGGATACATTAAAGGTAAATTGTAAAATTATATTATGAGAATTCCCATCTTTTTTTTACAGTTTTTTTTGGGGGGGGGCTAGGTTTGAACCCGCCACCTCTGGCATAGGAATAGCGCCCTACTCCTTTGAGCCACAGGCACCACCCCCATCACTTTCTTCAAACCATTTAATAGAGGTGTAACTTAATAATCTATGGTTGTTTCAAGGTCTAGAATTGAAACATCTCATATACTCCATATAGAAAGTTTTATATGCAAATAATAATGGCTCTGACTCAAAGGAATTAAAGTAAGTTAACTCCTGTTTGAGTCATAAGTTTCTTATTGCCTGAGTCATATCTTTTAGTCGGGCTTAACTCTATTTAACTCAAAGAAAATCTTCTGTAACATAAAGACAGAATGATAGGCAAAGTTTTCTGTTTGTTTTTGATGAACACATTTACATGTGTGTGTTTGTGCTTAATCAGTCATATTTTTATCAATATATAAATCTTGTTTACCTTCTAAGATATATATAATACAGAAAGCCCAGAAGTAATTTAATTGCCCCATTTTAATTTTCAAAGATATAAAATTATGGAGACATACTATTAAATAAAACTTGAAGTCTAGGCAAGCTTGGCCCAAGTATCCTTGGAAGGAGGGATCTTGTCTCTGGATCTTTCTTGTGACTTCCACTCTGTAATCTGACATAGTGATATATCCTGTCTCCTGCTAAATGTCACACCTTTAATGAAAATGAGACTTCTTATCCTCCCCTACTTATATATGACAACATAGTTTCTTCTTCCCCGCTTTTGGAGTTCTTTGTGGGCATCTATAGGAAAATGAGACGGAGTGGTAATGACAGGTATAACACACAGAATTTGTTTGGATTAGCTACATTTAAGATTTTGAATGAAGCGGCTCTGGAGGAATTATCCTTATCTTAATCTAAACTCCTTTTTATCTCCATTGTGCTTACATAAGTCACATCTTTAGAACAAAATATTGCCTTTTATTTGGCTCTGATTTTATATTTCAATACAACTGCTACATAGTTAAATATAGCTTGTTCTTGTTTGAATAGTACTTGTTCTAAATTATATGTTTATTTTTCACAGTGATATGTGCTTAGGAGTTTGAGGCTTCAGAGTGCTGCAGCAACACCTGCCGTAGACCTACCTGGGCAGCATAGTGAGATCTTTTCTCATTCCTGTGTCCATACATACACAAGGTCTTCATATTTTGAGATATGTGATATATATGTATTCATATATATACACATACAGTATATACATATATAGAGTCTTATTTTGAAAAAACGAGTCACCATGTACTTACTTTAAATGTTGATCTATGTAACTCGATGTGAACTGGTTTATAGTATGTATCAAGTGAATATTTTTTATTTTATGGAAGTTCTATACTAATAAATTTGGATACCTATATAACACGGACTGACCCAATGACTTGCCCGTAATGTATGTTTCATAGTATATCTGATTTAATCAGAAGACCACTTTTCACTGGTCAACTTGAATTTCCCGTATTTCCCTAACCCAGCATCGGCAGGTTGTATGTGTTCAATAATTTATCCATTGCTCATAGGTTATCCACTTCGTTGGTGTATAATTGCTGACATCAGTCAATGACTAGAGACTGGGATTGTTGAGGAAATATTGGTGAAAGAATTTCAAACAAATTTTCTGTTAGATAGGAAAAATTTTTCAAAAGATCTATGGTATGGTATGATGTCAATAGTTAATGATTATATGCTGCAATCTTGAAAAACACTAAGGAGACACTAAGTAAGTTCACTACAAAGATCATAATTATGTGACATGATGCATTTGTTAACTAGCTAGATTTAATCATTCCACTACATATATAATATATGTATATATAAATATATATACTTTAAAACATCATATTGTACATGGTAAATGTATGCTATGTAATGTAAATTAAAACATCTTAATTCATTTTATGCTCATGCCAATAGCATGTAATAATGTTTGATATAGTAAGAGATAATGATTGACATTTTAAATTTCTAATACATTTGAGAATACATCAAGGCATTTATCTAAACTTCTGAATTATGTTAGTTACTCAGTAATAAAAAATTATTATTATTTTTTTTTTTGCAAAATCTCACTTTATTGCCCTCTGTAGAGTGCCACAGCAACCTAACAACTCCTCTTGCCTCAGCCTCCTGAATAGCTGAACTACAGGTGCCCACAATAACACCCAGCTATTTTTTGTTGCAATTTGGCCAGGGCAGGTTTGAGCCCGCCACAGTATGTGGGGCTGGCACCCTGCCCATTGTGCAATAGGTACCACCCTGGAATATCTTTTGTTTATTATTTATTTGACCAGAATTTGTTAAAAATCTCATTTTATGTCTTCTTTATTTTTCATCTATACACAAAATACTTTGTTTAATTGATAAAGATATGATTAATGTTACATGGTGCATATGAAGATGTTGACTAATTACCATTGGATATTTTCTTTCTAAAATAGTCAGAAGTCTCTTTTTTGAGGAGTGAAGAAATATTTTCCCCCATATGTTTTCTATGTTTGGCTCTGTATTCTATATACTGTGCTTGAATTCTAACCCTACATCCTGAAATATAAACATTCTAGTCGATTTTCCATAGTTAACACCCTCCAGGAAGTTTTCAGTTTTGAAAGAGGGGATACAGAAATTGATTTAAGGAATAAATGAATGGAACAACCCAATGATAGTTATTTAAGTAAACCTGGGCTGAACTCTCAGAGCTATGCTACTGTTGAAGTTAATGTAAACTAAGTCCTTAACAAGACATCTGAAAATAATGACTTAACAAATACAAGAAAATAAGATTTAATGTGAGCAAAGAAGTTTAATCTATGCAGTGGTCCTAATTAGCTATTCTAGGTCAATGAATGGCTATGGTTCATGAAGTCATTCAAGGACCTAAGAAAAGGGAGGTCTGCCATCTTCACTTGTTATTTTAAAGGTCAGAAAATCCTGAGGGAAAAAGCACCGAAGATCTTGGATACAAGTTGACCCAGAAATCCACCATATGACCACACCTAGCTACAGAGAATTCTGGATAATGTAGTTCTTAGATGACCAGCATTTCCCAGCTACAATTCCATTATTGTAGAATAAACACAGAACAGAATTTTATGTACAATTAAAAGTTCAGAGCTGGGCCTATGGAAATAGAGAAATTGGAATTTTTGCAGTTCCCATGATAGACAGGTATAGATTCTATCATTGGATCAAAGATTAAGCTATGAAAGACCTTATTAACTTCATTTATAGCAACATTTTAAGCTATGAATTCATTTGCCAATATCTCTTTGTAATATTTAATACTGAGAATGGTATATCATCTAATAGAATTTTAAAACTTATGTACATATTCAGACCTTATAGTCTTATATTTTAATCATTTTAATAAGTTAATTCCTAGTTTACCAAATAGTCATTTATCTTAATCACTTTTTATTCAAGATTCCTTGATTTTTCATTGTTCTTTCATTGGGTAAACATGTTCATATTCACCTTACTTGTAATTCTGTACTTCAAAATTATTTTTTTAAACATTAAATACACTGTTTTACTCACAATAAGAACTTAATTATAAGTTTGTATACCTAAATCTAGTTTCACATGATTTCAAACAGTAGCCATATCTTCACTCTCTTGAGTAATGTGACTGTTCCCTCTGGGCCTTCAGTGGGTCCCTCAGATTAATCAAGATTTGACTACAATTACTGGGCACTCATCATTAATAATGCAACATATTGGAGCTTTAAGGAATGCAATCTATTTTGACATGCACAGAAAGCCACTCAAGTGCAGAGGCCTCCTGATCCATCACCATATGGACACATGAGTCTGGAATTCAATGATGCCCTGGAGAATTTTTCTTCATATGTTAATTTTTTATTCACTGGAACTTTTCCTTTCTCTCTTCCGTTGTTCTGTTTCTTCCAGTTTTGTTAGTGAACCTTTTCAAATCCAGGGCATGTAATCCTTATTTACTCAGTTGATTACTTTTACATGATTCCTTCACTCATTCTAACACCTTAGACCGCTAATTTCAGTTAACGTTATGCTTTTTAGAAATGCAGTCAGTATGCGAGTCAGAACACCCAAAATGTATGTTTTACTTTAAAAAGTCTAGCAAGAGAGATAATAGGGGAGGGCATTATCCATTGATCTAGCAGAGTGTTGCTGTATAGCACAGTGGAAAGATGATGAGTTTAATGTTAAAGAATATTCATTTTTATTTACAGCCCCACAGCTTTATTTCAACTTTATTTATACATTGGATACCTGTAACTTGTCAGTCTCTCTTTTATGTCCTGCAGGTTAAAAAACAGTAAGAAAGTCCTCATTCTTACAAGTATTTACAATTCACTAACAGCCTGATGTAGAAAATTGAGTTAATATCGTTAAGTACCGGTTTCTTTCTCTGTTAAAAAAAGGAATGATATCTGCCTTATAAGATATATTGTGAAGATTAAATTAAATTTATTTGATTTCCATAATTATAATGAATGTGATAGTTTATGTTTAAGCTCTGGACTCAGAGAATCTTTAGTTCTAGGAATTAAACTGATGTTAACATTTTAACATTGCTGTTTTGAGGGTTATTTGAATATTGACTTTGCACAGAGGAAGCAAAAAGTAAATATCCCCAAAGTGCTTTATAAGCTAAGTAACTCGAGATAAGTAATTTATCTCTAATTCATTTTACATTGACATAATTCTTATAATGTTTTCCTCGTTAATAAGAGACTTCTGCACATAAAAATAAGATCTAGAGATATATTCATTTTATATACATTTCAATCTTAGGATATTAATACTATATATGACCTATGTACTTACCCATCTACTAGTAATTGCTTTCCTGGCTAAAGAACACTTACCAATAAGCCAATGAAATGCCAAGATCACTTATAATTTCTATCTGGGAAAATCAAAATCTTTAACTTTAGTTTCTAATGAAAATGTTAGGTATATTTCCATTCACACCAGTTTTATCTGGTTCATGTGTTTATTATATAGGTACACAATTCGTTCATCAGCAGCTGTGTTTCCCTATGGAATTGTCAAGGATTCAGGATTGCTGTTGCATGTGTCAATTAAGTACATCATGAAGTATTTTTCTTAATCTCTTTATAAAATATTTCTTAAAAGCGCTGGACTATAAAACTTAACTCAAAATGAAAGCAAACCTTGTAGCCTTTCCTGCTCCTACAGTGCCCGCCCCTCCCCCCCACACACACTCACACTTCTTACAGCAAAGAGGATGAAGGGAAGTCCAAGAAGTCATTTACTTAAAAGGAAGGCATGACAATACCAGGCTACCAGATATTAGAAAAAAGGATGATTAAGCTGATTCATTGAAAATCAATGAATTTGATCAATGCATTTATAACTAATAGAAAATGTGAAGATTCACTAGTAATGTTAGTACGACAAAGTTCCTGCTCACAATATGTGTCCTCGTGTGTTTTTGACACTGTTTTGAGAACCCCGTGTTTGAGCAAATTAAGGCATATTTTTGTCTTTTGCCATATTGCTTAAGTAAGTATGATCACTTATCGAGAATGGTTTAGCAATGTTTAGCTTTGAGTCAATAAAATTGAAACTATTTCCATGTATGGCTGGGATAAGAGTGAGAAGTCAGATGATACAGAAGTGTAGGGAGCAGTGTGCTCTCGGGAGCTCCTTGGTCACCCTCTCCTTCCAGTCAGGGTCCTCTAAGGCAGGCCTCTTGACTGCATGGCTTTACCGCATTCGTTTTTACTATTCCTTATCATAACAAATTTTATTATTCCTTATTATATTATTATTAAATGGAAAACACTTTTAGTAAATATTATTATAGAGAAATTGTACTGATTTGAACTTGTTTAAAAAAGTTAGATGTTTTAATTGACATGATACTTTGTGCTCAATCATGTGGTACATGGAATTCAATACACATAAGTACAAGATCAGATCAGGGTAATTAGCATATCCATCATCTCAAACATCTATCATTTGTCTATGTTGGACACACTCAATATCTTCCTTCTAGCTCTCTGAAATTATGTAAGATTGTTAACTAGAGTCATTCAACTTTGGTATAGAGTGCTGATCTTATTCCTCCTATCCAGTTGTAATTTTATATTATTTTGATCACCTATTCATATTAAAAGTTTTGGTAGACACAGATAAGAAACTGTATAAGAAAGAAAAGGTTATAGTACTGAGTAATCACTATCTCTTTTAAGAACTCCACACTTATATCTCAACCCCCAAGTTTGCTTTGATCACTCTGGTTCCAATTGTCCCCTTGAGAGCTCCTTTCTTTGGAGTATCTCAAAAACCTGTAAAAAGAGACAAAATCAACCATGTGAACAAGCCCTGACTTGTTTTTTCTCCAGTTTTTGTGTCTCACTGAGGTTTGATTACTGCCTGTTTAAACCTCAAACCTGATTTTTCTAATCTTGTGAACCCAAAATCTAATCTACATATTGTGTGTGTGTGTTCGTGTGTGTGCGTGCACACAGGCACCCTGGGTCCCTTTACCTTGCCACTCAAATTGTTAGTATTATATCAAACCACACAACCTCCACACATTCCTAACTTTTCCACCCAGATTCCATTTTGGCTTTCTCTAGTTCATTCTGTAGAAGACAATAAAAGTAAAAAATTAAAATCTCCAGTATATTAATGCTTCTCTCCCGTTAAAAAGTCAGTCATTATTGTATACAGCTATGATTTAATTTTAAAAAGTCAGTGATTTCTTCGGGCATTTTTGAAAATAACCAAGATTTTTAATAACTTTAAGGCAACATATATTAAACCCTGATTAATTCTTTCATTCCTTCTTCCTTTCTCCTTACCATTCACTCTTCTCCAGCCACAGGTTTCTGTCAGTTCCATGGAAAGGTTAAGATGCTGAGGAAGTGGTTCCTCTTGTTTCACAGCCAAGCAGCCCTTTCCTTGAGCTCCCCCCTTGGCTGGACCCTTTTTATCTTTTAGGTGATAGCCTAAATTCTCACCTTCCTTTGTGGTCTTCTCTGTCTTCTTCCCCATGGAAAATCATTTCTTGTGTTTCATTTTGCTTTTTAAGCATGCATTTCTACTCTGTTTACATTTTTATTGATATTTATTCTTTTACTTGATAGTTCTCACCAGCACCAAACTATAAATTCTATTAATCCAAGACCGGTTTCACACCTACCTTACAGATTGCTGGTTGTAATACCACAATTGATTGTAAAAGCATGATTATGCTGTCCAATATGTTAGCCACTGGACATATGTAGCTATTTCAATTTAGGTTAATTAAAAATTAAGCAAAATTAAAAGTTTATTTCCTCAGTTATACTTGCCACATTGGAACTGCTAAAATAGGTCCTGGAGGCTAGTTGCTACCGTACTGGATGGCACAAGACCATGTCCATAATCAGAGGACAGAGAGCCTTGTGGAATATTTCTATCTTGGGATGAGTGACATTTCAGTTGTTCATTTTTGAGAAATCACTTCACTCTGCTAAGACATAATTGTTATTATGAAACATGAATGTATAAATCACACCTTATTGGTATGTGGAATTATTAAAATTCTGTCTCAAATTTGCCTTTCCAAATTATGGGAAAATTTTTTCAATTGTTTTTGGTTTTGGCCTTCTGTTCATGTTTTAAAAAGCAAATTATTATCTCCTCTCTTGACATTAAAGAACTTAGATTTCAGTATTACAAATCTTGCTCAATCCTCCCAGAGAAAATTTCTCTTTGAAGTCATTGGGAGATCCAAAAAGGAGTAGGAGATAGAAGAATTGGGCCAGGGGCAAAATGTCATTCCTTTTCATGTATCTATAAAATGAAACAAATATATATGTACTTGATGAATTGCAGTCTATTTGCTCTGCTTTAGAACTTGCAAGGTGCCTCTGTTATTATGAAATATAGATGCCAAGGAAACTCAAAGTCCCTGAGGAGGGGGTGGGAATGTTGGGAGGCAGACGGGAGAACTTATCAAAGAGATGAAGTAAAAGCATGAGACTGTTTGAGTCTAATGTTAGATACATGTTATTGTCATGTTCTATTCAAAATTAAAGTGTCCCTGTGCTATGATGTATCATATCTTAGAAATCCATCTTCATACATGTGTACTCACTAAGTCTTCAACAAATATTATGCTCTTTATATTATAAGCAAACATATCAAGTGGCCTCGCAAAGTTTAAATAATAGCATGATATTAATATAACCACTTCTGCTTCTCTTTTGCTAATGTATTATTGTTATAACTGTGTTTTTTTGTTTGTTACATTAAGAACTTTTATTTCTAAGCTTCTTTTATGTTTATTTTAGGCAAATCATTTTGAGTTTAAAAAAAAAATCAACCCGAGACATTTTTTTTTCATTTTAAGAGGTTAAGCTGATTATACTATGTATTTGTCATATTTTTTGTAATAGTTAAATTTAGTCTTTCATTTGTCATTCTAATTTGTGCTTTTATGACTTACCTTTTATTATTCATTTTTGCTTTACACAGGTGGATTTTTTGGGGGGAGAGTTTGACTTTCTTTTGTCACAAACACAAAAGCAGACTCAAGGATTGCATAGAGACAAGCAGAAATTTCACTTTAAATTTCAGACCTCCTTTAAATGGTGAGGAGATGCCTGATCCACCGTTCTGCACCCTCCGTTTGTAGCAACGAGGCAATAGTGCTCCACCATTCCCCTAATCTCAGTTTGAGGAGGTACACCCCTATGTCAAAACAACCCTGCTTTGACACCTGTAGCTTATGTCTTATGTTCCCCTGGTCTCTGATCCCTCTCCCCGCACCCATATACATCAAGAGCTGAGTCTTGTCTTTAAAAGGTTGTTTTCCTCTTCAGGAGGGCAGTGGAGGCTCCTGGATTGGAAAGAAAAGATGCTTTAACTTTCTTATTGTACCATCCACCTCCAGAAAAGATATAGAGGGTATTGCATTTCAACATTCGGCTGGTAAATGTCACAAGTTTCTACAGTGTTGAGAAAGCATCCTGGCCAGCTTTGTATGACTTCTAACAAGCAGATGTCAGGCCAGTGACAGGATAAAGGCTCGATTACAAGGAGGATATTACTTTCCCTCTGGCCCTGGTAGGCTAGGAGTAACCTCCATCTCCCCTGCCATGTTCCCACCCTGGGAACATACCATGGTCTTGTGATGATCGTCTGTCGTGTGACCAGGTGGAGTAAAATCTCAGTTCCATCAAAATAGAGAAGGTATTGGGAAATGCAGAGCTGATGTAGAAGGCAAGACAGTAACACCCTTCTTCTCTCCCCTGTCCCTTCTGTCACCCACTGCCACCCTCCCCAGGGCAGCACGGGTCAAACACAGATCCAGGGAAATCGATGAGGTCAGAAGGCTTTGCTGTTCTCCCACAGAGCCAGGACCTGGAAAGACTTAGGATTCCTCCCATTGGATAAGATGCAGAGTTTATTTTGAAAAGCAGACTAACTATGGGTCGAAGAAGCCCAAATGTATACAGCCGAGGAGAGAGTCTAGAAGAAATTCTCTGCTTATTGATGCTATTTTCTAATATAGTGTTTATTTAAAATATTGGTTAGGTAGTACCTACAGCTTTTTTTTTTTTTTTTCTTATTGTTTCCTGTTTTGTGTTCCAGTGCGTGAGTGACCTTGTTTCAGGACTGACTTTGCTGGCTTGTGGCCCATGCATTTGCATAAGGTGTCATCTGAAAAGGAGCGCTGTGCTTATAGTCATACTCTGCCCCTTTGAGATGATTACATTTGTACAACAAGATGCATACTTTCATTTTCACTGGGTTCCACAAATCATGCAGCCCTTCCTGGTTAATTTCATCTGTAACAAAATTTACCAAAATAAGTTTTAGTGGTATGTCTAATTTCTTCTGTTTTCTCCCAACTACCTCAGAAATTATCTTTTCTCTATCCCTGATGCCACTTCCTTCCTTCAGGAAAATATTACCATTTACGCCGACCATTTTAATGGTCTCACGCTTTTTTGGTTTTCTCTTTCTATAATTCAGCCTTCATGATACTTCCAGAGTCATTGCTTAAAACAGAGATATACTCAAGATTGCCTCTTCTTTATGTGGCGCACTCCTGTTAGTGAACTATTTTTATTTTTCTAGTGTACATATGTTTCCTAAGTGCATTCATTTCACATGCTTAATATATTTTTTTCTTATTGTTTGGTATTTAACTCATTTTAAATGATTGTACTTCTTTCATGAATGAATATTCACCATTCTCTTTTATTTGACAGTATGTTGTTTTTAATCAAAGATTGCATAACTTGTATTCTTAGACTCATATGAATCTTCCCTCTGATGGGTGTGCACATGAGAGAAAGAGAGAGAAAGACTGAATAAACCTTTCTCCCAGTACCTATCCATATGTTTTTTGCTTATTCTGTATCTTCTCTTATGACATTTTTAATGTTATTTTTAATTTTTTTTAATTGACAGTTAAAATTGTATGCATTTATTGTGCACAACATGTTGTTTTTAAGAGTGTGTATGTGTTGGTATATACAGACATTACGGGATACTTCAAGTAGAATCTAAAGGCAGCTTTCAAGGCTTGGGCCAGTGCCAAGTCTCCTTAGTTTTCTTAGTAGATATTGTCTCCTAATTCATCCTAGTTCTGAAGCAGAGCTTAAATTAGAGGATTGATTTTGATCCTATCTGTATATAGTTGTAAGGGGTCAATGTCCATTTTCTAGTGCATGCATTTGTTCTTGATTTTAGGCATTGTGAATTTTTACTTTAAAATCTGTTAGAATCTCTTTCTAAATTCCGGTAGTAAACTGGGAAGAATATCTTTTGGTGGTGGTTAAGATAACTGATTTTGGAATTAAACCGAGTGATAACAACTCCGATGATACCAATTCTTGTTAATATGATTATGTCCCTTGGGGTCTAAGTTGCTGTTTTCTCATGTGCGAAATCAAATTTTAATGCTGAGGTCATAGAGTTGTTCTGAGGATAAAAAGATGATTGCCCAGCACATGTTACTCGCTTTATAAATGGTTATTGATTATGATGCAGTATTTGTTGCTGTGGCTCTGGGGTAGGGGCAGGAGAGTGGAAACAGGTTAGAATCATTCTATCATTGTGCTGATGATTGTTGAAAATACCCCCAGAATGTTAAGCAGGGAAAGTGCTGGTATAAATTTCAGAAGTTCCTGGAGTGATATATATATATATATATATATATATAT
>CAUYON010192754.1:0-15385 GCA_963573935.1 Arctocebus calabarensis
GCTGTCACCCTGGATAGAGCACTGTGGCATCACAGCTCACAGCAACCTCCAATTCCTGGGCTCAAGCAAGTCTCCTGCCTCTGCCTCCCAAGTAGCTGGGACTACAGGCGCCTGCCACAACGCCTGGCCATTTTTTGGTTGTAGCCGTCATTATTGTTTAGCAGCCCCAGGGTTGGATTCGAACCTACCAGCTCAGGTGTACGTGGCTGGCGCCTTAGCCGGTTGAGCCACAGGCGCCAAGCCGACTGTACTATTTTTAAACCATCTTATTTGCTTTTACTTTGGGTTCTTTTTTCCACCCTGGATGATATATTTATTCAACACTCAAAATTGGTTATTTTCTTTATTCCCAGCTTAGTTATTTTAAGTCAGATAAAAGTTGGACAATAGATATAATCAGACAATAGCTCTAAACTGGATACATTTGAGAGGAACCTTGCTGATCATCCTGTCCGAGGATTCTTACCTTTTTTGGTGTCTTTTAATCAAGACTGACCAATCCTACTCTTCTGAGGATAATGTTTTTAAATGAATGAAGTAAAATACAGAGAATTACAAAGAGAACCAATTACATTGTTACTAATTCATTATATAACAAGATCAAGTAGTGTGTTAAATAAGTACTGTGATTTTTCAAAGTAATGATGAACATAATGATATTTTGAAATATTTACAACAATTTTAATGTGATACAAAAACATCAATGATTTCAACTATAGAAGAATCATTGCTACTAATACTATTGTGGTTTGTTGCTTATGTACAAATCAAAGAAAATTTTACATATCAGTAACCCATCAATGAAAATAAATTCATAGTTTTTTTTCATCTAAGTTCATGAACCTCTTGAATTTCATTCATTGACCCCTTACATGTCTATGACCTCCACTTTAAGAACACTTGAGTTATTACACAGGTGAGGAAACAGATGCAAGCCTCTGTGGAAAAAGTGAAAAGAGGTTCTATTTTTGGAAAGAGAAGACTGCATTTGACTTTTGATGTAGCTCAATAATGAGTTAACCCCCGCCCCCATTTCTTTTCTTTTCTTTCTTTCTTTTTTTTTTTTGCAGTTTTTGGTCTGGGCTGGGTTTGAACCCACCACCTCCAGCATAGAGGGCCGGCGCCCTACTCCTTTGAGCCACAGGCACCCCCCCCCCATTTCTTTCATTCATTCAATACGTATATTGAAAGTTACTATGCATCAAGAGCTGGACTAGCCTTTGAGCATTCACCACTCTTCTTATAAGTTGTATAATTTTAGTGAGGAGTTAAGCATTAACAAATATGGAGAAGTGGGTTTACATGTTTAGAAAGGAACAATATAAATTTTTGTAGGAATATACAGTGAAGGGAACTTAAACTATGTATAGTTTAATATGTCAGGGATGGTTTCTCTGAGGAAGTGATGCCTAAGCTAGGAGCATTATCAGATTTACATTTTAAATATATTCTTAGGCCACATACTGATGTGTTTTGGTTGGTAACAGATTGCATATATGCTAGTGTTCCCGTAAGATTAAAATGCTATTTTTTTATTGTAACTTTTCTATGTTGAAATAGGTTTAGATAACACCTATTTGCTAAACTAAATAGGTTTAGATAACTTGCTATTGTGTTACCGTGGCCTCTAGCATTCAATACAGTAACATGCTGTGCAGATTTGTAGCCTAGGGGAAATAGGCTGTACCATAGAGCCTAGGTGTATACCAGGCTGTACCATCAAGGTTTGTGTAAGCACATTCTGTGATATTTGTGCCATGACCAAATTGCCTAATGGTGCATTTCTCAGGAAATATCCTTGTTAGGTAACATGTGACTATATCTCTTTAGCATAAGCTGTAAAAAATGTGTTGAGGGAGCAAGAGAAGGTTCAGGGAAACCAGTAAGAAGATGTGTGTAAGAAGATGGTGACTTAGGTAAAAGTTCATTCAGCAAATATTTATTGAATACTTGGAGGGTTCCAATAGGAAACAGTTGGTACATTCAAATTTTGTAAGATGTGGACTGGATTTAGGAAAACTAATAAAAAACATTGTGTGAGACATTGGGGAAGCAGTGTTGGAGTCATTACTACTTTTAGGCATGAAGGGGAAAGGGTGGAGAGAAATGCCTTGGACAGGGGAAGCTGGATGTGGCAGTTGTATGGTAGGAGCGATGTGTAGGGAGGGAAGAAAGTGCAAGAAGGGACCTGGGGGAACCAGTAACCAGAACTCACTCTGCCTTCTCCTTTTGATTTTTTGCTGGTACTTACTTCCCTGCAGCCTTGCTCACCCAGAAACCAGAAGGCAATGGAGCCCAGTTTCAGGGCACAGGAAAAGACACAGAAGGATGGAGAGTATATCTAGGAGGCAAATAGAAAATATCCCACGCAATTAATGAAAAGACTATACCAACTCCCTACATTGATAGGTTCTAGGGAAGTTATCTTCAAACTGAAATATGCTCTGGGAGTACATAATGTCTTCCTAGGAGATACGCTTGGATGGATAGTTTCCACAGTAAGTTCTTCCAGGTCTTCAACATCTATACATGTCTTTCTCAAAATTTATCTGCCCAGCAATATGTCTGTAGTAGAAATAGCATTTTTGGTTTTTTTCCTATTTCTCCTTTTATATCACCCCCTCTTTCACATTAAGAAAGAAAGCTATTTGTTTTGCCCATCTTGAATCTCATTGTGGTACGTTGTTCTAAATAAAAAATCCAGGGGGTCAAACAAAGGAACAAATGAAAATATTGGTGTATGTGAAGCCTCCTTTTCTATACTTATACATAATTTACGTTAAGGGTCAAATGTGGCATTAGAAATGATATTTTTGTCTCTTCTGAATCTCCTTGTGGAAAAAAGAAATGATATTATTGGCTTATGATAGAATATACTGAAATAAGATATAGTAAGGACAGCAAGAATACATTTTTGTTTGATGACTTCATTTCTTTCATCTCCTGACATTTGTTAAAGTTAAGAATGAGAGACCTAAATGAGAGACCTGTTGAGAAAAATATAGAGATTATTAGAACTATTGAAGGTGATGATGTCTAATTTCATCCATGTGACAAATTTATGACAACATCACGTACTCTATCTATCTTAGAATATTCAAGATTTATATCAATCATGCTGGGATATATATTCTTTTATAATATCCTCTGTGCATTTTCAGTAATTTCCGTAAGGAGAAAAAGTTTGAGTTATTTTCTTTTTTTGAGGGAGGATTGATATTTTTTATTATAAAAGTAAGAGAAAAGTGGGCCACATAAAACCAGTGGGATATTTGACATTGTATTTAAGAAACTAATGCATCAATATCTGTTCAACGGAAATAGTTATAATTCTCAGTGAGTTCTCAAGGTGCTCATTGGATATTTTGGTTCTGATTTTACTCTTATACTGTGCTTCATTCTTGAAAATAATTGCTTGCAAATGTAGGTGTGGCCAAAAAGCAATGATATGAAAGAGGTCTAATTGTGAAGTGAGATTTTAATGAGTGTTTTTATTCATTTAAGTCTCAGTTGCGTATTTCGTATTTCAGGAAATAGAAGAAAATTTTGTTTATTCCAACAGTTTAATGCTGCAATGAGGAAAAGCAATGTATGCTAAGAGTAAGTTAATCATGAACATTTTTTCTGGTGATGGGAGAAACATTTTCATTACCTGTCTATAATTTTCATGCTGGCTCGACGCCTGTAGCTCAAGCAGCTAGGGCGCCAGCCATATACACCAGAGCTGACAGGTTGGAATCCAGCCTTAGCCTGCCAAAATATGACAACAACTACAATTAAAATTTTTATATCATAAAGTTTTTTCATCAGCTTTTGAAAAAGGTTTATATCTTGTAAATACAGATTCATTTTACCCTGGCTAAAATCTTTTATTTGTCACTCTTCTAAAAATTCTCTGGTTATTTTTTTCATTTCTATTTTCTACTTAAGAGATTTAGATTAATTTTACTTGATTATGTTGTTAATACTACTATTAAAAATGCCTTCAACAACAATAATTAATATGCTTTTTAAACCCGGAACTTCCAAGTAACCCAGTACTTTGTTTTATGCTGTTAATCTTCACCAAACCCAGTTACATTTTAGCATTAGGTATTTTATTTAGCTAAAAATAAGTGAACTAATTTAAAAAATTTGCATTATCCATGTTTGTGTGAATTATATGTTAATACAAATTGAACTTTTTTTTCTAGACATTTTCTCCCTTGCCCAGGCTGGAGTTCAGTAGTATTGTCATAGCTCTCTGCAAAATGCTGGGCTCAAGAAGTCCTCCTGCCTCAGCCTCCCCAGTAGCTGGAATTAAGGGCTCCAGTCACCATACTCTGCCAAAAAAATTACTCTTTGTGTTTAAGAATTATTTGTCACAAATTTGTGAAATTCTTTGTTTTGCTTAGTTGTATACTAAAAGCTGAAATGATATCTGAATCAAGAAGAAATCAGATGAAATTTAAGTTTCAAGTTTGAATAAGTATTTTGTGGCAGAAGCCATGTGTGTAGCATTTATAACTGATGAGGCATACATACAGAATATGTAAAGAATTCTTATAAAATCATCATAAAATAAAAACAGGCCAAATATTCAATCAGGCAGTTTATAAATATAAATATCCAAATGGTTGATAAAGCATGAAAAATGCACCACTTCATTGTTAATCAAGGAATTGCATATCAAAACTATATGGAAGTAGTACTATATACTCCAGTATGGCTAAAATTAAAAGACTGATAAAACTAAGTATTGATGAGTATGAGAATCAACTGGAACTCTCATACTATATACATCATTGCTGATAAGGGCATAAATTGATATTGATACTTTAGAAATTGGTAGGTATTTTCTGCTGGAGTAGGAAATGTGTATATTCTATGACCCAGAAATTCTCCTAGTGTAATGGAAATGTGTGTTTTTGGTAATAGTTTCATAAGACCAAAATGGAAATGTGTGTTTATGGTAATAGTTTTATAATACCAAAAAAATAGGCAAAAATGCTTACAGCAATACTATTTAAAATACCCCCAAGCTGAAAACAACCCAAATCCATCAGCATACTGCATAAATAAATTGTGATATGGTCATATAATGGAATATTATACAACAATGAAAACAAACGAATACAGCTTCATATAGTATTATCCTGTAACAAGAATAAATCTTACAAATAATGTCAAGTAAAAGAAGTCAGGCACAAACCATACATATTATATCCAATTACATGTTCAAAAATAGAACTGATCTATGGTGTTAAATTGCCTTTCAGGAGTACAGAAAAGGTTTAGTGGTGGGCAGAATGCAAAAGGGGGAAGTTGTCAAGTGTTTGTAATGTTGTATACTTTGACCTAGATGATGGTTACTATAGTATATTTTGTGACAGATTCATTGAGCTGTACATGTACAATCTGTAATTTTTTTTTACTATAACCATTATATTTTAGTTTAAAAAGTAAAAAGAAAATTTAACCTAATCTTTTATGGCTGCCTGACTCATTTAGAGTTATCCTCTCTTTGAGTATGGTATTGGTCTGCAAAAAGATTGTCCACTTTTTGATCTCCAGAACCTGTGAATGTGTTACTTTATTAGGCAAAAAGGACTTGGAAAATGTGATTAAATTACAAATCTTGAAATGAGATTAACCAGGTAAGCCCAATGTAATCACAAGGGTCTAGTGTAATCACAAGATGGAGGCAGGAGGTCAGATTTAGAATAACGCAGCAAAAAACCTTGATGGGCCATTGCTGGCTTTGAAGATGGAAGGGAGTCGTCAGTGTAGGGATGCAGGTAGTTTCTAGAAGCTAGAAATGTCAAAGAAAAGGATTTTCCCCTAGAGCAGTTGTGAGTCACAGGAACTGTATTAAAGGGTTGCGTCATTAGGAAGATTGAGAACCTCTGCCCTAGAGCCTTTAGAAGGAATTAAGCCCTGCCATTGCCTTGTTTTTAGCCCCATAAGGTGTAATTTTGTATTTTGACCTCCAGAACTGTAATATAAACTTGTTTTAAGCTACCAAATTTGTGTTAATATTTTACAGCATGAATGGGAAACTAACGTAGTGGATCAGAGTACGTTGGACATGATAGGCCCTCTGTGAATGTGTATTCAATGAATGGTCAAGCTTCCAGACTAGCTGATTTGTAGTTATAAGGAAGGCATTTTAGAAATAAATAAGGATGTTTCTGTCTGTCAGAATTCAAGACCAGTATCATGTGGTGAGATTAGGCAGTTTGCTTTTAGTCTCTCTCAAGTCTCAGGCTTTCAAGACCCAAGACCTGGAGGTTAAGTGAACATATCATAGGCTTTGTTCTCATCAAACACCAAAATTGGGAATGAAGATGTTGAATGAAGATGTCATGATTAGCACTTCTGCTGTCCATTTGAGGCATTCATTTATCCAGAAGGTGTTAGAATTCTTTACAACGGAGTTATGTCATGTATCGGCTATCAGCTGCTGAACCTTGCCTATGTTCAAAAGTTTATTTAGACTTCATCCTTTTTTTGTTTGTTTGTTTAATGAGATGGAGTCTTACTTTGTTGCACTCAGTAGAGTGCTATGGTGTCATAGCTTACAGTAACATCAAACTCTTGGACTTAAGCAATCCTCGTGCTTCAGTCTCCTGAGTAGCTGGGACTACAAGCACCTGCCACAATGCCTGGCTAGTATTTTTAGAGATGGCCTCACTGTTGCTCAGGCTGGTCTTGAACTCCTAAGCTTAGGCAATCCACTCACCTCCACCTCCCAGAGAGGTAGGATTAAAGGCGTGTGCCACCGCACTCAGTCTTAGACTTCATCTTAATGCCACTCAGACACAAACAAAATCACACAGTAGCTTCAGATAGCCCTTTCCCTCATCTCAGTCCTAAGCAAGCTGAACATGTTGAGTAACAGAGTTTTGCCACATTTATTGGGAGACTAGTCCCAATAAAGACTAAAACTGCTATGAGTCAGAAATTTAGACTATTGTAATAGAGAACAATTTTAAAAATGGAATAATTGATCATATTTCATGTATTTATTTTTGGTGTTGCTGTAATTTCCAAAATGGTAGTCTTCACGAAACCTTTTTTCCCCAGGCCCATACCATCAAGAGTTTTTCCAAAGCGTTCTTCTAGAGTTTTTATTGTTTTATGTCTTAAATTTAAATATTTTATCCAATGAGAGTCAATTTTTGTAAGTAGTGAGAGGTGTGGGTCTAGTTTCAGTCTTCTACATGTGGATAGAAGAATATCCACATGGGATACATGGGATCAGTTCTCCCAGCACCATTTATTAAATAGAGATTCTTTCAATGTATGCTTTTGTTTGGTTTATAGAAGATCAGATGGCAATGTGAGGCTGGTTTTATCTCTAGGTTTTCTATTCTGTTCCCTAGATCTATATCTCTGCTTTTGTGCCAGTACCACATTGTTTTGATCACTGTAAACATGTAGTATAACCTGAAGTCCATAGCTAAGTCCATAACAACTAAAGCAAACAGATAACCTTCAGAATGGGAGAAGATATTTGCATGCTAGAATCTACAGAGAACTCAAACTAATCAACAAGAAAAGAGCAAACAATTCCATTTATCAATGGGTAAGAATCATGAACAGAACCTTCTCCAAAGAAGATAGATAGATGGGCAACAAATACAGGAAAAAATGCTTATCATTCCCAAGCATCAGAGAAATGAAAATTAAGAGATATCTGAGATATCAGCTAACCCCAGTGAGAATAACCCACATCACAAAATTGCAAAGTTGCAAATGCTGGTATGGATGTGGAGAGACACTTTTTACATTGCTGATGGGATTGCAAATTAATTCAGCCTCTATGGAAAGAAGTATAGAGAATCCGCAAAGAGCTAGAAGTAGATCTTCCATTTGATCCCACAATTTCATTACTAGGTATCTACCCAGAAGTAAATAATTTTATCACAAGGACATTTGCACTAGAATGTTTACTACAGCTCAATTCACAATCACCAAGATGTGTAATCAACTCAAGTACCTATCAACACATGAATGGATTAATAAACTGTGGTGTATGTATACCATGGAATACTATACAGACACAAAAAGATGGAGACTTTACGTCTTATGTATTAACTCAGATGGAGTTAAAGAACATTCTCCTTAGTAAAGTATCACAATAATGGAAAAGCAAGCATCCAATGTACTGAATATTTATATGAAACCAGTAGACGACAACTACATGCCCACATGAGATAAACACTATTAGATTCAAATGGAGGGAAGGGACACAGAGGGAGGAGGGATAAGGGAGGAGGAAGAAGGATTGCTAAATTCTCACCTAATGGGTATATGACACACCTGGATAAAGGGCTCAACCACAATTTGGACTTTACCTAACAAATGCAAACGATGTAATCTAGTTGTTTGTTAACACTTATATTAATCTGAAATTAAAAAAAAAACTGTTTATTTTACTTCAAAAACATTTCAGCCTTCTAAACATACAAAAAAAAAATAACAGAACTTTGCACACCTTATTTAGGTACAAAAGGTTCTGAACTTTCTGAACTTTCATTGATGCAGTGGCTCATCGCTGCCAATGAGGAGTACTACAGGTTAAAAAAAATAGTTAAAAAATACATCCCTTAACTAAGCAAAACAAACAAAAATCCTGCACACTCCTTATGCCAGCTGAACCCCTCCTTGTCGACAGCTAAGAATGGCAGCAGAAAGATATGTCATTATAAACACATTCAAACAAGTGAATCTGAAGGTAAATGGATGCCCACTGCAGTTCAACAGGTCCAGCCTCACAGTGCACACCTTGAGCTGTAGTCCCTCCAAAAGGCATCTTCCCCACGACTTCAAGCAAGAAGTATCAAGAGTTTGTCTCATTTTTTATACTTTTTATAAACTATAGGTATGTAGAGTGCCTATAGATTAACTCAGGATTTATCCAATTATATATTTATCAACAAGAAGATAACGCAGGATTTCTAGCCCTTAATTTCTAGCCCTAACACCCACTTACAGATGCCAGAGACATCTTTAAATGCCTTATCACACCAATAGCAACATGCACAGAGTGAGATTATAAATTTTCAAAATAACTGTATTTGAGAACATCTACAACTTTGATACAGTTTCACAGTGCTCCAGACACCCATTGCCATTTCATATAAACCACCAACAATTTCTAGAGCACTTTGAGATTACAAAATGATTGTGATAAAATTTTATAATTAAAACTAATGCAAGAATAGACATTTTTCAAATAAGAGATAGGTAATGAGGTTCCCCTACCCTAAGGTATTCACAAGGAAGAAGACAGTTTTTCCTCCCACCTTCTCCCCACTGCTTTCTTCATCTCTTCTCCCTTCCTCTCCCCTTCCTCTCCTCCCTTCTCACCCTCTTCCTCCTCTCTTTCTCTTGTTCGTCTACTTCCTCTTCCACCTTTTCCTGGACAACTTTAGCAGGACATTTATCAAACTTTCCTTTAGAATTACACTCATATGCTTAGCTTCACTGCCTTAGTAATGTAAGGCTGCTTTCATTGTCACCGAGGTTATTCCACCACTCCAATAGAGATACCAGGGTTTGCAGGTTTGATCTTAGGGCAGGATTCTGAACAGAATGGGAAGAATCCAGATACTATTGGAGGCAGTTGGTGGGGGTGGGGGCAGCACCAGGGCCCTTCTTCTTGGCTCTCTTAGCTAGTCTTTAATCCTTCATTTCCCAATTTATCCTGTTTGCCATTTCATCAAATTTAAACTTTTCTTTCCCAGAAATTGTCTTCTACCTCTCGGAGCACTTCTTGGAAAGTTCTGAAAAATTGGCAGGGACCTCTGTATTTTCCTTTTTACCTTTTTCTCTGTACCTCTGCACAAAAAAGGCATAAGGAGACATCTTACCCTTTAAAAATATTTGGGTTTTGAAGGGGTCACCTTTTGCCATCCTGACTATATTGTTTGCTAGTCTGGGTAGCACAGGACATGAAATAAGCCACCTATTTCAAAAATTTTGTAGTTTTTCAATGGACATACTCTGTCATAAAAAACCCAGAACTTAAAAAATCTCATCAAGGCTCGGCGCCTGTAGCTCAGCGGCTAGGATGCCAGCCACATACACGAGAGCTGGCAGGTTTGAACTCAGCCCGAGCCTGCCAAATAACAATAACAATTACAACCAAAAAATAGCTGGATATTGTGGTGGGTGCCTGTAGTCCCAGCTATTTGGGAGGCTGAGGCAAGAGAATCACTTAAGCCCAAGAGGTTGCTGTGAGCTGTAACGCCATGGCACTCTACCCAGGGTGACATCTTGTGACTGTTTATAAAAAAAAAAAAAAAAAAACCTCATCAAAAATATATTCCATTTCTCTTCCCTATTTGAAACCCTTTAGCATTTTGCAACATAATGGTTCTCAACTGGAGCAATCCAAATGTTTTAGGGACATTTGGCATTGTCCAGAGCTGTTTTTGGTTGTCATGATTGTAGGCAGTACTACTCGCACTTGGGGGTAGAGGCCAAAGATGAAGCTAAGCATCCTATAATGTGCAGGACAGTTCCCCACTACAAATTATCTGGCCCTAAATGTTAACAGTGCTGAAGCTCAGAAAGTGCAAAATTCTTTTTCCGGTTAAAGCACTTTTCCACCATCTGGTGGTGAAAGGAGAGCTTGCAATTTCCATGAACTAGGACCTAAGAAATAAGACAGAAAGCCATGAGAAAGCTAGCTATAGTTAGAATGGGAGGCAGGGAAAGAGCAAAGAAAAGTCTTGGATGGGAGAGTATGTGATGCTCTTACAAAGACTAGTAGTTGTTCTTGAGGCTGTCATTCCGTATCTGTAAAATCTATTTTATGTTTCCGATTTTTCATCCTTGCTAAGATTCTAGAATAAGTAGATACTGAAATAAGAAAGGCTTTGGGTAAACTTTATAGATTTCACTGGCATATATTAGGGAGTTTTTTTCTACTCGCACCCATGGTTGCTTGCTTGGGATGATAAAACTGTAGCTTTGTCAGGAAAAATTCAAGACTGGAGCCCATAGAACCAAGGCAAGGCTCCTTGTTTTGACTCAAGTATTACTTACGTCTCACTCCTCCTAAGGAATGCATTTGCAAGGCCTAGGCTTCCTTCTTTGACTTTAATCCTTCAATTCTCAGTTCCAATGCCCTGTGGAAAAAATATCTATTCTTGCTCTGCTCATCGATTTACTTCTTTGTTATTTTTCATCCACTGTTTTTCTGCTTTCTCACGATCACTTACTAACTAGTTGCCCAGCTAGCAGCTCTGGTGCATGTTTCTTTCCACTGCTCTCAACAGGGATGTGGGCTGCTGCTCCCTCTTGCCAGCTGGTCATTTCTCAAAGTCCTGCATTCTCTCACCCCCTGCAAGAATGCTGCTCTCTTTCTACAGGTGTTGGAAGGAGGAGAATACTATGGAGCCCTCATTTATTTTATCTTGCAAACACTGTTTCTTTAGCATCCAAAACTCTATTGATCAAATCTATCTGAATGTAATAATCTTACCAAGGACCTGAGGAGTTTGCACATTGGTTTCTTCAGAAGCAGACACTGAGGCTCGGTGCCCGTGGCTCAACGGGCTAAGGTGCCAGCCATGTACACCTGAACTGGCGGGTTTGAATCCAGTCTGGGCCCGCCAAACAACAATGACGGCTGCAACCAAAAAATAGCCAGGCGTTGTGGCGGGCGCCTGTGGTCCCAACTACTTGGGAGGCGGAGGCAAGAGACTCGTTTTAGCCCAGGAATTGGAGGTTGCTGTGAGCTGTAATGCCATGGCACTCTATCCAGGGTGATAGCTTGAGGCTCTGTCTCAAAAAAAAAAAAAAAAAAAGAAAAAAAAAAGAAGCAGACACTGAAACAGTGTAAGGTGCAAATTGTTTATTAGATATCAACACCTGTGACAGAAAGTGGGTGGAAGTAAGAATTGGCAGAAGAAGAAATGGAATAGGGATGCAGGCCTCACAAACCTTCCTGAGCCAGGTAGGGAGCTATGGAGTGAGTGAAGACCCACAGAATATCCTGTGTTAGGCTAAAATGGCTGGGTCTTTCTTTACATTCCATTTCACTCAGTCTCTGGACACAGGCTGCCCCAGGAAGGATATGACCTTGTGTGAAGAGGCTCTCTGCAATTGAGGCAGAGTCAGAAGTTCTGATAAGTGAAGATTGGCTGTTACTTCACTCCCCCTCAACTGGGCACCAGGTACTACCTTGAAGGAGAATCAGGGTGGCACATTTCTGAGTTTTCACAGAGGAGTTGATTGGAATAAAACAACAATATAAATATGATCATTCCCATTGTGTGAAGAGAAAGCAGCAAAGATAATTGAACCATTGGGGAGGTTGTTCCCAATAGTATATGCCCTGGTTCACATCTTTTCTAATTTAGAAGAAATGAAAATACCTTGCATTTCATTTTTAAAAATGAGGAATTTGGGGACCATTAGAAAGCTGTTGCAAAGGAATCCTACAGTGCTCTAGTTCTTCCCTGGCCTACCAACTTTTCTTCCCCTTATTCCTTGCCTCCTCTTTGAGGTTAACATTTTAAATTCTGTTTTATTTTTAAAATCTTATATAGACTAAATAAAACACAAATACAGAAAACAATAAGGCAAACTCCGTTGTAACCACTACTAGGGTCAAAATATAGAACTTGAGTCTTCTTTTTTAAGGAACTTACAATTAGGAATGGAGTGTTGGCATATCTACTTTTTAGTATAATATTATAGCAATAATAATGTTAAATACTACTATACTTACTTTTATTAATATGACTTTTGCTGCCCTTGTTGCTGCAGCTGCTGTACTACTTAGCATTATCGGACTACATACCATGCTGTATAGGTCAATGTATTATTTCAAGTTAACCTCACATCTCCATCATGAGGTGGCACCATTTTACAGATGAAGAAAATGAAGTAGCGACCACTTAACTAACTCATCCAAGATCACATAGCTGGTAAATATAGGAGGCCCTATGCACAACTATGCAGTTTAACTTCTGAGTTTGTCCTCTTAACTGTAACTGCAAGCTAGCATTTCCTAACTCTCAACACTGGACACCTGCTGCTGCTTTTGGAACTCCCTTCCTCTTCTTGTTTCCTCTCTCTCTTTGAGGACTTTGAAAACTTTTGCCCCTTCTCCCCTCCCAATCATCCCAACTTCTGGTAATAATCATTCTCCTCTTTACCCCTATGATGTCAAATTTTAAATTTCACATGTAAGAAAAACTCACACTTTATTCTTGTGAATAAAGTCTATTTATCATTCTCCTAACTTTAACCCTATATGTCTTGTGACTCTTTCTTGGGATCTCTGTTTTAACTGTCTGGAACAGGGGTCCTCAATCTACAGCCTGTGGGCCACATGCGGCAGTGTGAATTGTATTTGTTCCCATTTTATTTTTTACTTCAAAATAAGATATGTGCAGTGTGCATAGGAATTTATTCATGTTTTTTTTATTTTTAAACCCCAGACCTCCAATGGTCTGAGGGACAGTGAATTGGGCCCCTGTTTAAAAAGTTTGAGGACGCATGGTTTGGAACATCAGTAAACTTACTGATGTGGTGATCCCCAATTCCTGTTTCTATGTCTCTCACTTTCAACGATTCTGAGAGGCCCACTCTATTGACTACAGAGGACCTATTCCTAGTATCCTTGTAACCCTAGTATCCTATTCCTAGTATCCTTGTCATAGGATACCTCTAATCTGTGACAAACACCTGGGCCTGCTGTTTCCCCCTCTTGATAATCTCATCCCTATTGACTCTATTCCCCCTGCTCCACTGTTTCTGAGGTCTCTTCCCCCGTGATGGAAGCATTACTTCTCCACTTCTATCACAGAAATCCTCATCTCCATGTAGTCATCTACTCTTTATCCCAATATACATTTTTCCAGTTTGTTGTAATCTCTTGAGAACAGCCTCTGAATCTCATTTTAAAATCATGCAGCTTAAATATCTGAGAAACTTACCAAGAATTAAGAAAAAAAATTATGCATATGGCTGATTTCATTGTTCAATACCTGTAATCTCAGCACTTTGAAAGGTTAAGGTGGGAGAATAGCTTGAGGCCAGGAGTTTGAGACCTGGGTGGGCAACATAGTATGACCCCGTCTCTATAAAAAAATTTAAAAAATAGCTATGATTTGGTGGCTTGCACCTATGGAACTAGCTACCCAAGAGGTTGAGCCAGGAAGATACTTGAACCCAGAAGTTTGATGGTGCAGTGAGCTATGATCATGCCATTGCATTCCAGACCAGGAAACAGAGCAAGCCCTTGTCTCAAAGAAGAGAAAAAATTAAAAAGCTCCCAAAATTATGTACAATAATTTTCAGTTAAAAATCAAAATTAATGGGGGAAGGAGCCAAGATGGCGGTCTGTAGCCAGCTTTCTGCAGATGCTCCTGTCCAGAAGGAAAGTTAAAGGACAGAAATTTAGGGAGAAAGCCAATGGTTTGGAGCTGAGCCAAGAGACAAGGTTGAGGAACGCACATCAACCCTGCTGGAGCGACCTGCGACCCCAAGGATGCAAATAAAAGGTACAGAGCACATCACCAAGCAGACGGGAGTCCCCTCCCCCAAGAGAACAGCTCGCAGTATACTCCATACCTTCATACAAACAAGCGAGCAGAGTTCAGATGTCCTCCCACTCTACCCCATGGGAGAGACACTCTAAAAACCGGACCTCCTTCCCCTGTGCCACGGCACTCTCCTGCCAGGCATAAAGCTGTATAAAACTGTATATATTTTCTACCTGCAAAGTGGAACTCCCGGCACTCCCCTCCACTCTCACCCTGAGGTCTGGAGGTCTGTCCCCCAAGGAGTCCAGATTCTTGAACACTTTCTCAAGGGGTGTGGACATGGCATGGGTTGCCGCTGGTCTGTGCCACTCTCCCGGCTTCGGAACAGTGAGAGAGTAAGCCGAAAAGCGGCTGGCCAAAAAACTGCTGGCTGAAGCCGGACCAAAGCTTTGCTAAATTTCAGCTACACCTGGCCCTCAGGGGATGACAGCTGAGACAAAGGGCTGAAGCTTACAGACTAAGTCAGGACTATTAGCAGCCCAGTGTCTCCTCCACAGGGCAGAAATTCTGAGAACTTGTTCTGTTCTGTCAGCTTTTTCATCTACTTTACATCAATCAGGGACAGGGCTGGAACTGAGTGAATCGCCCCAGCCTGCATCAAGTACCCAGGTTGTTAGGCCTCACCTCCCCCCTCCCCCGCCAACACCGACATAACCAGTGGACTGGCTGAGGAGCCATAGAGCCCCATGTGACCTAGGCAGACACAAACCTCTAGAGCATCTGCTCATTGGAGGGAACTGGACCACAGCCCTGCAGGGTTACCAGAGACTGGGCGTGACAGAGGGGCAAGGCGGGGAAAGAGGCATCAACCTTCCCAGGCTAATTTACTGGCTTGG
>CAUYON010192755.1:0-18885 GCA_963573935.1 Arctocebus calabarensis
ACAGGCGCCCGCCACAATGCCCGGCCATTTTTTGGTTGCAGCCGTCATTGTTGTTTGGCGGGCCCGGGGGCTGGATTCGAACCCGCCAGCTCAGGTGTACGTGGCTGGCGCCTTAGCTCATTGAGCCACAGGCGCCGAGCCGCTATCAAAGATTTTAAAGATGGGTCAAAGTACTAGTCTAATTACATGCCTGAATGGCCAAAAAAATTAAATTAAATTTTAAAAATCAATAATGGCTCAGAATATCTAGCTTTCTTTTTCTCCCAGAGCTTTTTTTATTCTAGGCTGTGTATACATAGGTGGCCAACTAGGTGATGGGAAATGAAGTTGTACGAAGGAGTGCTCTGGGCAGGAAAATAATGACCAAACACTCTAATTTTCTACTGCTATGTTGCAAATGGATTTTCTCTTGTCTTAAAAAATGTTTTATGTTTGAATTTTCTTTTTAAATTGAGGGAAAATATCTTTTGCACCTTCTCTTTTTAAATTACTGTCTATTGTACTGGTATAAGAATGTCTTATTCTATTTGTATTGCTATTAAGGGATACCTAAGGGTGGGTAATGTATAATAAAAAGACGTTGGCTTGAGGCTCTGCTATCTGTATGAGAAGCATGGCGCCAACTTCTGCTTCTGACGAGGGCCTCAGGAAGCTTCAACTCATGGCAAAAGGCAGGGGGAAATGTGCAGATTACATAGCGAGAGAAAAAAATGAAAACAAGGGGAAAGTGCTAGGCCGTTTTTAACAAACAGCTCTTGGGAGAACTCTGGTGGGAACTAATATGCCTATTCATTCATTACTTAGACACTGGTTCTCAACCTTCCTAATGTCATGGCCCTTTAATACAGTTTCTATGGGTCACAACCCACAAGTTGAGAACTGCTGACTTAGATGACAATACCAAGTCCTTTATGAGGGTTCTGCTTCCTTGATTTAAACATTTCCTAATCAGCCCCATCTCCATCAGTAGGAATCGCATTTCAACATGAGGTTTGGAGGGTCAGCTGTCCCAATACCTGCCCTCAGAAAGTTAGCAACTACATTAGGAAGGTTAGAAGTGTACGTTACACTTACCAGCAATATCATAAATACCCCATACATATTAAATGCCATGTAAGTGACAAAAATAGTAAGTTCCTACAGAGACTAGATGAAGACAAAAGCATACATGGGTCCTAGATGTCAGAGATGGCTTCCTAAAAATGTCACCTGCACACTTCAAAAGTGGGAGATACAGCTAGTTAGGGAGTAGCATTCAGAGAACCATTTCATAGAGTGCAAAGACATTTTGCAATGTCATTGTAAGTTCCTTTTTTTTCTTTAATTCTATTTTTTTTCCTACTGGTTCATCATTGCAAAATTCTTCAATTATGATTTTAACAGGGGTTTCATAATTCTAATTTTAAGATCTAGAAAATTTTAATTTTCTTACATATTTCTTTGGTTTATTCCTTTTAAACATTACACACTTCTATTTTTTTTTTTTCAGAAGCAAATTACATTGGTTTTCCATCAGTACATAACAAGTTACCAAAAACTTAGTGTCTTAAAGATAACGCATATTCATTACCCGGTGGAGTCGTGGGTCAGGAGTCCCGCCAAGGGTTAGCCAGGTCTTCGGCTTTAGAGTCTCCCACAAGGCTGCAACCCATGTGTGGGCCTGTGCTGAAAGTCCATCTGAAGATCTGACTGTGGAAAAATCCTCTTTCTAAGTTGCTTGTATAGCTGTTAGTAGGGTTCAGTTCCTTGCAGGCTGTGCAACTATGGAGCCTAAGTTTCTCGCTGGCTGTCAGGGGAGTCCTAGTTCTCTGCTGTGTGCTCCCCTCTGTAGAGCAGTGCATTCCATGGCAGCCACCTACAATACAGCCAGTAGCGGGGAGAGTCTGTCAGCAAAACAAATGCCACAGTTGTGTGTAACGGAATCACAGAAGGGACATCTCAACAACTTGACTGTATTCTACTAATCAGAGCCAAGTGATGGTTCCAGTCTGCTCAGCAGCATGGCATAAAAGCATAAGCCCCAGGAGGTAAAGATCATGAGGAATTCCTCCTAAAGTCTGTCTACTACCAAAATTTACATGTTTTATAGGCTTAGGATGCACAAGTATGACAAAAACATAGGTTATAAATTCAATTTATGTAATGACTTAAGTTATCCTTGACTAGAAACTATGATAAGACTATTTAGATTGCTATTCTAGTTACTGGTTGAAAGCACATTGCAGTTCTTTATTCCCCAATGACAAGGAGGCCACGTTGGTCAAATCTTCACCCCTATTTATGCTCATTTCCATTATCTGTAATATCAGGAGTTTGGGGCTAGAAATCTCCTGATGCTAAAATGTTATTAATATATGTGGGATACTAATTTTAAGCTGTGAGTTGGCAAAAGCATTTATATTTTCTTTTAAATAGAAGTTCATTTTTTTTCTACCTTCGTGTATGGAATTTGGAACAATGTTTTTCTCTGCAGAACACAATATGTCGTTTTAAAATATGAGTGACCATGCTGATACCGTATTGATGTTTTCCAAAGATTTTATAATCCATATTGTACCATTTTGAAACCTAATTGTGTACTTTGTAAGATGCAGAGCTCTTTAAGCATAGTGGTGGGCAGCAGACACATTCTTGATTCATTCGGAGAACAAAACTTAGTGGGAAAAACGGATGATTAAAGTGTGGATTAATAGGGATAGGTGGTTGGCGCGTGCCCGTGTGCAGTTTCCTGCCATCTCACCTTTTAACCATGTGTGTTCATGTGAGCCCTGTGTAGAATTGATTACATTTACAGGATAAACATAGGGTCATACCACAAGCCTGCAATTCTTACAGCATTACAAATAATATTGATTCACACTGCTCTTGGTGAAGTTTTTTGACTTTTCTTACCTAAGAAAATCACTTGGGAAGGGGAAATGTTAAACTTTTCATGAATCTGACATGTGCAGGAATAGAAAAACACAAAAGCTCTGGAGAGCTGAGGAAAGGAATAGGCCTGCTGCCTGGTTTAGCAGTAGAACCAAAGATACTATACAGGGTTATCCAGAAAAAGAGTTTATTCACCTGCCACAGATTTGCGTTTCCTATTTTGCTTCATTTCCCAACAGTTTCCTTTGATTTTATTTTTAAGGAAAATGTCCCCCCACCCCAACCAAAATAATAATAATAATAATAATTCCAATTCATTCTTTTGGAAAACTCTGAAGGTGGAGTTGGAGTTCAGGGTATTATGACTGTGATCACATAATCATTACTCATTGATACAGAATTGGTGAAAAGATGCCAGGAAGAGTTGTAACTGCTCTTCTTATACACACAGCGCATTAGGAAAGATCCGTCAGACTACGCAGCAGCTCCACAGATCCAAGTGAAAACTATATATTCTTCCACAAAGCAGTAAAATGCCCTGGTATGCAAAAATGCTGAGCAAGCAGGAAACACTGGAGGACTCCATTAGGAGAAAAGATCATATGTCTTTGAGGTGAGAAAGAAAATGAGGACTCTGGCTACCAGTAAGCATTAAAGATCCCAGGGTGTCCCTCACAGGCCGGACTGTTAATCTACATGTTTGGGCAACATTCCAATTTGGGTAATTAATTTTCTGCTTCCTTAAATCTCTCTTTCCTTTTACATTTATGTTGAAAATGTCGCACTTTCTGTCTTAAATGAATTATACTATCATTCACACAAAAAAGCATGTTACGAGAAAGCAAATTTAAGTTTACTGGGTAATATATAAAATAATGTGCAAGTTTATAACAACTATTATCATATGTAGAATATTTTGTTGTCATTGGCTATTATTTGTTTTACGGCTTTCTTTCAACTTCTCCTATAATCTTGTACAAACTCTCCACCCTATTTCCTAGATTAAGTAAATTCATTTTGCCTCTGATTATATAGTTTTTTTTTTATTGCAATATCATAGGTCAACTTACATCACACAAAATAACAACCGTGTTTTTAAGCATGTATCTATAGTTGGCAGACAGTTTGTAAAGTTCCCCCTAAAGGTCTGACCTTTTTTAAAAAAATCAATCATCTATCCTTTCACAACTCCCCCCCCATTTTTGTAATCTGCCCTGGAAAGAGCCAAGCAGTATCCCATGAGATTTCTTAGCTTTGCCAGTCTGCATTTATAAGTTTGAGGCAAGCCTAGTGGAAGAAATATATGATACTTGACCATCTCTGTTACACAGCCTGAAAGCCAAAGAGAAAGCTCAGTCTTTTCAACTGACCACCTGAAATTGTTTGCCTTACTTTAAGGTTTTATTCCATTTTAAAACATAAAACCCCAAAGAGGTAATATAAAAAAGTTAAATAAATTTCCTATCCTTTCATGAAAGCAATTTTAATAGGGTGGCCAGGGAACACAGGTAGTTGAGAAGGGGAAGGGACAGAGAATGATTTCATGGGGTAAAAAAAAAGACTACCCAGAAAAGTCCTGGGAATGATCAGAGACAGACTTCATCTTCTTTTATCCAGGTCTGACTCAGTTTAAAATTTTTCATGCCTCTCTTTATTCAAGTGACCAGGCCCCTTCCTACATGCCATCTACAGCAAACCCACTGGATAATTTTTATTACATTCTTAGCACTATTTCTGCATAGAACTAGACAATATAAAAATAGCTTGAACTTCTTGAGTTGAAAGAAGGCTACACAGGCGTTTTTATTCTTCTAAATCCTTTCTCTAATGTAATCCTAAAATAGCCCCAAGAAATTGCCAATAGACCTGTGGGAGTTTAACATGTGTATTCAAGGGAAAAAATTAACCATGCACAGTATACAAAGAATATTCTGATTGAAAGGTGCTATGTAAATGAGAGATATTTTTTCTTTTTCTTCTCACACTCAAAAATATGTTGAAAACTGGCCGTAACACACACTATAAATAGAAAATATTAAAATTTCAATAAGTGTGATTCAGATTCCTGTAGGAGTATAGACTGAGTCCTAAAGCTGACACCTTCATAAGCTACTAATTTTGCCAACCAAGAAAAAAATATTAAAAATCCAGCTTGGTTTTGAGCATTTGGGATGTGACTTTTCTTCTAAAATGTTATTATGGACTGAGTTTGGCTGAAAAAAATTATTTTTCATTCCCTCAGATGACTTTTTGCTCTTTTCCTGACTCAGTCTATAATTCTCACCTTAGCTAGGATTCTAATTTCCTGTGTAGGATGGAACATTTGAGTCAATAGGAAGTGTCTCTATGTCTGGATTGAATCAGCTGGGCTTTCTCGGTGAACTTAGCAGCAACAATCAAAAAGAAGTTCTCGTAAAGTTTATCTCTCTACATTTCAAAAGCTACTTAAACCAATCAAACCTTAGTCTTACATATCCTAAAATGCAGGTGCATTTTCCTTTCCTAATCATAAAGGCATGTGAGTACATGGGTGAATTAAAGGGAAAGAGTGTGTCTGATAGGAAATACAGTAGAAGCTCTTTAATATGGCTACCCAGTGACTGTAACAAACTAGTCAACATGCAGAGGTGGTCAACATAAAGAACTAGGACTGCTTTGCTAATACGTACATGTGGTACATGCCCAGTCTATGAAAATGAGGTCAACTTAAGGAGGCAGTCAACTATGGAGGTTCTACTGTATATTCCATTTTAGATAACACATACTTCATGAGCCCACAAAAGTAACCTATTTCACAATGCTAATGACCACATCGTAAAATGGAATTATGAAATAGGGGAAATCTCATCTATGCATGCTCTTGGGAATGTGTTGAAGAATTATTGTTAGCATCAGTTGCACATTAAGATAACAGCGAATATCTCTTCAATTGAAAAGTCCCTGAAGGGTACATTATAGCAGCTAAATTCTAATTCATAAAAGAAGGAAATAAAAAATTAAAACAAACAATACTTAGCATCCACACCAAATATACTCAGAGGAAATCAATAACAAAGGTATTCATAGGATTTTGGCCACAACCCACATATTTTTTCTTTAAGTCTTTTATACTCCGACTCATCTGTGTCCAATTTGGTTTGCAAACACAGTCTGAAGATATTCGTATTCATGGCAGAATGTGTTGTAAAGCCTCAAGGAACCCTATCTAACAAGCATCACCGTGCATCCTAACGTTTCTTGTTCAGTTCAGTCCATCATTCTCACTTGCTTGTTGACTGGTGCAATTCAAGGAGACAAGAGTTACCTAAAGTGATGTGACACAGTGTGACACATCCATCTAGGATTGTTTGAAAAAGGATATGGTTCAGAGTTTTAAGAGTCTTACCTTTTATAAGGAAAAGGTTTTAAATTTGTCTTAGAAAAAAAGAAAAAAAAAAAAGAGGAGCAGATCCGAAACTGAAAGACGGAAAAATATACTATCGATCCGAATGCTCCTTGCTGAGTCATAAGGAAATTGAAATTGCTCTAAGGAAGGAAAGGTAACCAGCAAAGCTGATAAAAACCCTGAGGAAAATGTTCAAAATGAGATTGCTGCATCATAATTGTTTCATATTGGAAAGCTTTTCAAGGCTTCCAAGAGAATGATGGTGGAAATTGAGATTGTTTCTCAATGAATGTGCATAAGGATGATCTTAATTAAATTCTAAATGTTTAGTCCACCTCACAGGGATTCATTGCCTTAATTCAGGATGGGTCCGGCAGGAAGGTAGGAAACTGAAGCTCCTTGACATTCAGAATGTCATCCTACTCTGGAAGGAATGGCTCAAGTCTCTCTATGCTGTTTACATTCAGGGATGGGATGAGGAATGATCCCAAGGACCATCCCTACCTGCTCCTTTCACACTAGCTACTAAGTGAAATCCTATGTGGTGCTTTGGTTAATTATCCTGACAGTAACATGCACCTACTTCAAAATGATTCACATTAGTTCTGTAGAAGAGTTTTGATATTCAAAACATTTGTCAAAATATAAAGTGAAATTATGGGCTCTAACCTTAATTTTCAGAGGTGTTGAGATAAAGTTGCTTTAGTTTCTTCCTTAGAATATGAGGCATGACAGGCCTGTGTATTTTTCACTTTCATGTTAAATAGAATCATCAAAGGATAATGATCTCACTCCCTCTTGTTTGATATATAACTTCTTATTTGCCCAATATCTATGTTCCAAGAAAATATATTTCTGTCTAATTTATGCCTTTGAAGCAGGAAATGGTCTTAGAGATGCTTTGGATTTAAAAATATTATTTGAATCTTAGAAATTGTAAGAGAGAGCTCAAAAACATGTAAATTCATATGTTCAGAAAGAACTTAAGTGATATCTAAAAAATGTCTGCTCAGGACAAGGAACTCATGCAGAATCCCATAGGTATCCAATCCTAGAGCTAGACCCTAGATACTAGGGAACCATGGACATGCCTGCAGCCACTGTGTGCCTCCAGGAGGCACAGAGGAGCTCAGGCCCTCCAGCACACCACTGGAAAGGTCTGCAACTCCCTGCTATGGGCTGTGGGCGAGACTGAGATGGGTATGGACAGCATTTCCCACAGTTCCTCACTGATGCTGCCTGTCTGGGGATGGCCCTGGCCTTCCATTCACAGTACCAAGGTCCATTTTGTGAGTTTTACACTGGGCATTGTCCCACCTGAGACTGAGTTTGAGCCCAGCCTAATTAGAGAGAGATAGGAAAACCAGGGCTTCTGAGTACACATGTGGGATGGTGCCCACCGTTCTGCAGCCAGCTGCTGTGGGACTGAGTCTCTAGTGAACTGCACTCCCAGTTTTCCACCAGTGCAGCTGCCTGAGAAGTGGCCCTGGCCTCTCTGGCTACAGGATCAGGGAGTCACTATGGGAGTTTGAATCTGGACAGTGTCCTATTCTTGAAATGAATTCAAGGATGACACAGCCCCGCCCAGCTGACAGAAACCAAAGCTCTACTACACACGACTAGGACAATTCCCAGTATCCATGTTGTTGCATAAGATAGTGTTTGATTATTATTTTTTTTAGAGGAGAATAAGTGAGAATAAGACAGACAGCATTCCACCCAGCACCTGGCCCATCCTGCCTGCCTAGAAAATGCCCCATTCTCTTTGGTCACAGGTCTAAGGCATCACTGGAAGATTTAAAGCTTGGCAGCTCAGGAAAGGTATGGAGATGGGATCACTGCTGCTCCAATTACCTTTGCTCAACCTCTGCTCCCAAGCACAAACTTTTGGTGCATGTGAACTGGAGGACAAGTTCAAGACTTGCAGGGGGAATATACCCTCAATTCAGGGTATTTAGTACAATGCAGGCATGGTACTCTGCTTACCATGCCTGCATTTCCCTGTCCTCATGGAAAAGCAAAGTTTTATAGGGGTCCTGACCTGAGAAACTCAGCCCTTGGGTCTCTACATCACTGGATAGCCTTGGTGGATCAGGGGAACTATGAATATTACATAGAAATCTATTGAAAATCATCTTCTACATTGATCTAGTTGATGAATTTTTGATAAAGACCCTAGATATAAATACATGAAAAACCAAAAGAAATTAATTAAAAAGCTTCTGCAATAGCTAATGATATAACTTAAAAGAGAAATAGACAGCTTATAAATGGGAGAAAATATTTGCAAGCTATACATCTGACAAAGGCCTAATAGTTGGAATTTATAAGAAAATCAAACAAATCAGCAAGAGAAAAGCAAATAACTGCATTAAAAATGTAAGCAAAAACCAGGAACCCTTCTCAAAAGAAGAAAAACAAATGGCCAAAAAAATTAAAAAATGCTTAACATCACTAAAAATACTCTGTTCTATTAATCCTTAGAGAAATGCAAATTAAAACCACAATGAGACACACCTTATGCATGCTGGTGTGGCCATTCTTCAAAAGTAAAAAAACAATTGATTCTACCACAGGTGAGGTATGAAGGCACGATTTGTACACTATTCATGGGAATGGAAACTCATACAACTTTCATTTGAAAACAGTAAGGAGCTTTTTCAAAGAATTAAAAATAGACCTACTATTCAGATCCAGTATCCTACTACTGGAAATCTACACAAAGGAAAGTGAATTATTTTATTAAAAAGTAAAGCCAACTGCAAACAATTTACAACTGCAAAGCTATCAAGCCACCCTATGTGTTCACCAACTGGTAAGTAGATGAAGAAAATATATACACATATACACTTGTATATATATACACATACACGCACATGCACACATAAACATGCATTAACACACATATACATGGATGGAATACTTCTCAGCTATCAAAAATAATCAAACAATGGTGGTGCCCGTGGCTCAGTAGGTAGGGCACCGGCCCCATATGCTGAGGGTGGTGAATTCAAACCTGGCCCTGGCCAAACTGCAACAAAAAATAGCCAGGTGTTGTGACTGGTGCCTGTAGTCCCGCTACTCAGGAGGCTGAGGCAAGAGGATCACCTAAACCCAAGAGCTGGAGATTGCTGTGAGCTGTGATGCCACAGCATTCTACTGAGGGCAACTAAGAGAGACTCTGCCTCTAAAAAAAATAATAATCAAACACTATCTTATGCAACAACATGGATGGAACTGAAGGCCATTGTTCTAAGTGAAGTAAGCTAGGAACAACAACAACAAAAAAAACAAGTATCACATGTTCTCAATTGTAAATAGGAGTTCAGTAATTGGTATGCATGGTTATGCTGAGTGACTTAATGGACATTGGAGACTCAGAAGGGGGAGGGTGGGAGAGGTACGCAGAATGAAGAATTACCTACTAGGTACAATGCCCACTCTTTGGGTGACAGGCATATTAAAACTCTACTTTTCCTGTACAAATTCAGCCATGTAACAATAAAGTCATTTGTACCCAATCTGTTTAAATTTAAGAAAAAAAAATTTCTTTCATTATTTATATTCTTTTTTTTATTAAATCATAACTTTACACATGGATGCATTTATGGGGTTCAGAATACTGCTTTGATATATAATGTGAAAGGCTTACATTGAACTAAGTAATACATCCATCACAATTATACTCATTTTTTAATGAGTTTTGAAATGGTTTTGAAATGTACCATTGCATCATGCACATTAGGTGAGGTTACCCCAAATACCTTCCTTCCTCCCATATCACCCCTCCCCTTCCCTCTCTCTCCTCTTCCCTTATACTTTCTGGACTATATTTATACTATATTTTGCCATTCATATGAGAGGGTAGGTGGTTATATATTGATTTCATAGTAGTATTGAGTACATTGTATACTTATTTTTTCCATTCTTGAGATACTTTACTAAGAAGAATATGTTCCAGCTCCATCCAGGTAAACATAAAAGATGTGAAGTCTCTATCTTTTCTATGGCTGCATAGTATTCCATGGTGTACATATGCCACAATCTGTTAATCCATTCATGGGTCAATGGGCAGTTGAGCTGAAACTGGACCACCACCTTTTACTATTAACAAAAATTGATTCTTACTGAATAAAATATTTAAACTTGGGTGGTGCCTGTGGCTCAGACCAGTAGGGCACTGGCCCCAGATGCCAAAGGTGGTGAGTTAAAACCCAGCCCTGGCCAAATACTGCAAAAATAAAAAGATTTAAACTTCAGACTTGAAACTATAAAAATACTAGAAGAGAGTACAGGGAAAACACTTGAAGAAATTGGCCTGGGAGAATATTTTATGATGAGGACCTCCCCACCCCTGGCAATTGAAGCAACACAAAAAATCCATTACTGGGAAACTGATCTTTTGCACAGCCAAGAGCACAGTAAGTGAAGCAGACAGACAACATCCAGAATGGGAGAAGAACGGGAGAAGATTTTTGCAAGTTATGCTTCCAACAAAGGACTTATGACTAGAATTTGCAGAGAACTCAAACTAATCAATAAGAAAAGGATAATATACCCCTATTTCTGTGTGGGCAGGAGACTTGAACAGAAACTTATCTGATGAAGACAGGCACATGACCTGCAAACACATGAAAAAATTCTCATCATCCCCAACCATCCTTATGGTTAAGGATAATGAGCATTTATTCATGTGTTTGCGGGCCACCTCCAGTAAGATTAGCCCACATCACAAAATCCCAAAACTACAGATGTTGGTGTGGATGTGGAGAGAAGGGAACACTTTTACACTGCTGATGGGAATGCAAGCTAATACAACCATTTTGGAAAGAAGTTTGGAGAACACTCAAGGAACTAAAAGTAGACCTACTGTTCGATCCTGCAATTCCTCTACTAGGTATATATACCTAGATGATCAAAAACTATTTTATAAACAAAGACATTTGCACTGGAATGTTTATTGCAGCCCAGCTCATAAAAAATAAAATTTTAATGGGATTCTGAGTGCAATCTGATGCTACAATTACTTGTTTAATATTCCCAATAAATGGCTTTGAAATCTCTGCATAAACAATCCACAGGTTAAGAAATTTCTACCTCCTGAGCATTTCATTCTCTCTTTGGATAACTTGGTTTCATATTGAGAGGAATGTGATGATATACCTTTTAATCTGAATTCCATCACTTTAGAAACAAACAGAATTGGTTTAACTCTTATGTGATAAGATGATTACTTTGCCTTCTAAATCAAGAGAAGAATTGTTAAAAATCAAACCGGTCATATAGACAGGAAAAATGACTTTCTCCTCTTTTCCATTGTCTGTTTATATTGGTGGGATTATTATTTATTTGTGTATAACTAGCAAGTATTAGACACTATTATTTGAAAAAAACTCTGGACCTGATTTTAGGTAAGGAAAAAAATGAATCAAAGATAAATAAATATAAAATCTTCTACCTGTATAGTATAGTAAAAACAATGTCTAATTTAATGTTAGTCCACCCAGGATTCATATTCCATATCCACTACACTAGCTGTATAACTTTGAGGACGTTACTAACCTCTGACTCTGCATTTTCTTACACAGAAACACACACACATGTATACACACACAGATACACCTGTCTTCTCAGAGTAACATTGCGAGGGCTGGATCATTAAATCCAAGTACCTGGCTCTTGGCAGATAGATTTCCCTCTTCCTAGAATTTTGCTGTAGCCTGGGGGAAAGTGACAAGTCCACAAATAATAGAAGAGTTTGAATGAAAGCAGTAGGTATGCAGGAGGTAGAAGTGTTCAATGTCAGATGTGTTTAAGTCACCAGCTAAATGCTTCCAGTTGTGATATCTGTGTGGTGATGTATGATTTTAAATTTTGTTTTGGCAAAAGTAGATAATTGGAGGACAGAGCAATAATCTGGCAATCGGATCTGCTTTGAGTTACAAAACCGAATACACACATTGTGCTACCCTTAAGGAGATTTTCTGCAAACACAAGAATACATCTTGTCGACTACATCTCTTCATTTATTTCACTTATTAAAGTTAACATTTCTCTCCTTTCTCTCCAATTCTCCTTCAAAGCCAACAAACATATGTGAGCAAGATCCTCATTTTCAGTTCTGAGATTGTTTGAACATGATTCAGTTAACAGAGAATTTTCATTTACGAAGCATCCTCTGATATTACCATTGCTTTATTTTCTGCATCATATTATATATACATGTGTCTCTGTGTGTGTGTGTGTAATATTTTTCCCTTCCTTTCCTCAAAGTACAACCTTCTTTTTCTTTCAGGCAGGAAGGTCGTGCTGTTACTATCAATTGTTACTGGAGCTAGTCCAAAGCAATGACCTTCATGATGATCTTTTCAAGACAATTGCATGTCTCAGCGTTTGTTTCTCACCTGAGAAGCGACAGCTGGCTTGATCACCCTTTCCATGCAACTCCCTGAATAAATAACAAAGTTCACAGCAATTTTAGGCAAAATCAACAAATACCAAGTCATGGCTAGGTCTTGAAGATAGCATTTTCTGAATGATGCTATAAATTGCCATTTAATCCGAGCCTTCCTCGTTTTACGAGAACATGCTCTTACCAGAGATGGCATGTGCTCCAGGAGTACAAATACAAACCCTAATCCCTCCAGGCCACTGAAGCAGAGGAATCAAATGGTACTGATCATTGCAGAGATTCAAGGTGGTGGTCCCACTTTTCCTGATTTTAATGTAGTTGAAATAATGGGGAAAGCAGGTATTGTTATTTATTGCAATTTAAAAATAAAAAAGCTTTTTTTTTTTTTTTTAATGCCTAACTGAGCAAGTGCCTCTATGTTTCTTTGGCTTAATACAAATGTACTTGTACTGAGCACAGGAAACAGTCTGAAAATCTTCACAAAGAATATCTATCCTGGCAATGAATACCTTATTGGATGCAACATTGCTGCTTTAACTGTTTGGGGTTTTAGAAATACCATAGCAAGACTACGCAGTTCAATGATGTATTTCATATTTCATATTTTTCTATGCTGTTTCGGATAAATGTTTTTATGTACTCAAGAATAAAGCAGACGATCTTTTATGTCATGAGAAATTCAAAGCCAGAGTAATGTTTCTTTACTCAATTCCTCAGCCCATGCTCTACTTAGGAATTAGAAGCACTAAAAGTCTTTATTATTACTGATTCATCTGGATCCTTGTATTATGTTAAAAATTACTAAAAAGAGGAAAAGGAGAAAATAGTTTTCCCAAATAAGCAAGTGAGTATTCTATCAGTCTGGCAGATTTCAATGCCTATGTCAAGAGTGGGGAAAAGTGAAAACCAATGCAAAATTCCCAAGGAAAGGGGCAAAGATTGTGATTGAAAAATTGCCCTGATGCTTGAGCTGAGAAAGCAGAGTACTACACCTGTAGTACTCCACAGGTACAGAAATTGATACTGAAATTCTCACCATCTACAAAAATTGATACTGAGTGGACCTGATCACTTTGATGAAGTTAGAGAAACTCTATGCCTCTTGGAGGTGAGAAACATGTAGTTAGATGTGGGAAGACAAAGCATGTCAATTGCTGATGTGCAGTAAGATTCTCAGTGATTTTAAATTAAAAAAAACTTTTGTAAAGAAGGAAATTTTAGCTCTCGTTTCTTGAATTCCACAGTCTCCTGCATTTTTTTGAATTTTAGAATATAAGAATAAAAAGAACCAACATAAATTTAATCAAGTCATTAGACTATAAGGTAGTCTAATGGAAATAGCTATTCTCTAAAGAATTTTCTACAGTCTGAAAAAAATCAAAATCTGAAGATGCAAAATAATTTGTCAAGAGATACCACATAAATAAGGTCTTTCTATTCTGAAAATCCAAAATTCTCTAAAAAGCCAAAATAACAATAGTAATTCTATAAATTATTCTCTAAAAAGCCAAAATCAAAAGTCTATTTCCTCTGGAAAACAAGAATCAACCACTTTCTCAGTTAACTGTCCTGACTTTTTCTCTTTTGGGTGTTATTAACAGAACTAGGCCTTTTCCCTTATAAGGTGCTTTGTTGCTGTTACTATTAGTCTATGAGGTATAGCAATTACGTTCACAACCCATCCTAGGAAACGTGGCCCACAACTCATTGCTGAATATCACTATGGTCACCTTCCAAGTGTACCCGTTGCCATCTGGTGACCATAGTGATATTCAGCAATGAGGTATGTAGCACTTGTTCTAGGAGAGTTTGAGAAATTAATTGTCCAAACTCCTATTTTTTTCAAATCCTATATTTGACCTATATTCATTACCAATTTAATTTCACTTTCCTTCTCGTCTCTAATTTTTTTTAATCACAATATTCTAAATCTTAGGAAATGTATTTATATCTCTGGAGTTCATAGAAACAGGCATGTATCTGACGATGTATCTTCGTGGATCTTCTCTCTCTCTCTCTCTCTCTCTCTTTTTTCCTGTAACAGAGTCTCACTGTGTTGCCCTCAGTAGAGTACCATGGTGTCAACAGCTCACAGCAACCTCAAACTCTTGGGCTTAAGTGATTCTCTTCCCTCAGCCTCCCAAGTAGCTGGGACTACAGGTGCCTGCCACAATGCCCAGCTATTTTTTTGTTGCAATTGTCATTGTTGCTTTTTAGCTGGCCCTGGCCAGGCTCGAACCCTCCAGCCTCTGTGTATGTGGCTGGAGCCATAAACACTGTGCAACAGGTGCCAAGCCTGTCACTTCTGTCTTATAAAAATTGATAAGTACAAATAGAATAGTCTTAAAATAAAAAAGCCTCTAACCTTATAGAGGTTTCCTAAGCAAGGCTGTAACAGTACACACACACAAAAAATATTATTTAAGCAAAGGGCAAACTGTAGTCTAACCTAGGGCAACAAAAGATAGATTATTATAGCATCCACAGCAAACACAGAGGGGTGTTTTTGAAGATAAGATTAAGTTGCATGGGAATCTCTATTCTTTCCATCTAGCTGTGTGAATCTCCACATGTAAACACACAAATCCATTATTATTGGTTTGGTGCCCTTAGACATCATCAGACATCAAATTAACATTGACAGTTCTGATTGCTCTTTGTTCCCAAACCAACTTTAATATCTTCTAACAGCTAGCTTAAGTAGAATGTCTTTGTAACGTCCTCAAAATCATGAGACCTGTAGCAGTTCGATAGCTGAGGGTAGGCCAACTGATAATTTTAAGTGAAGTTTGAGAATATTGTATCTATGAAAATATATTAAAATTTTTGCCAATATTGTTCATCTCTTGAACACACTTTTATTTTCCATGTGTGTCTTTTTAAGGTATCATGTTGAAATGAATTCCCAAATGTGTCTGTACTGAGTGAGAAATGCCATCATAGATATAAGTGATACCCTGTGATGAAAAGAAATGAGACTTGTTATTGCACAGTTTTGCACTCCAGGATCTATGATTTGGTAATACAGTTGAAACTCAACTTTAAGAGCTAATTCTGTCCAATTTATAAATGAGAAAGCCATATATTAATTTGTATTCAGAGCTGTACACAAGACTGGAATAGTTATACCCACTGAGACCAAAGAAGTCCAGATCAAAACCAGCAGATAGCCTTACAAAGCAAGTTACTTATTTTTGCAAAATGAAAAATTTGAGGGATCTCATTGAACCCATGGGATACACATCTTAGATGGTTTGACTTTTCTAATAGATAACAAAATATTTCTGTCTAGTGAACAGTTTCTGGAGTTAGTAGACTTCAAGCAAAATTTAGAATTATCATTGACTTTCAAAAGTATAATACATAACATATTTAGTTATCTAGATTATGTGAATTTTTCGTGACTTTTTACTGTCTATATATTTTTCACTTAATCACACACTGTCCCATATTCAGTAAATGTCACATATTAAAGATAGTGGCACAAGGATTGAAAGAGAGTGCCTTCTACATTCAACCAAAATGTTGAAACGAACCAGTTCTTAACATTTTGCACATCATTTTAATTTCTCTGCGTCTCCTTTTTGTGTTTGAAAGCAGTACTGCTAATGTTAACAGTTCACATTTCATGAGTGTCTATACATACTGAACAGTTCCAACATGTTTAGCCAAGGTTTCATAAGCTATATTTCTCAAAACAACCCTATAGATAGGTGGTATTATCATTTGTGGTTTTTAAATGGCAAAATAAGGAAAAAGAAGATAATATACAGAAAATTAAACAACAGTTAATTAGAGCACAAGAATATGGGGAAAAGGGCAAGGGAGGGAAGGGGGGAGGATGGGTGTAGGGAGGGTAATTGGGAGATCACACCTACAGTGCATCTTAGAAGGGTACAGGTCAAATTTCCTAAATATAGAATATAAATGTCTTAACACAATTACTAAGAAAATGCCATGAAGGCTATGTTAAACAATTTGATGAAAATATTTTAGATTATATATGAAACCAGCATATTGTACTCGATGATTGCATTAATGTGCACAGCTATGATTTAATTAAAAATAATAATAATAATTTTTAAAAAGTTAATGACAAAGCTGGGCTTCAGATCTAACCTTTGTTATTCCAATGCCCTCTCACTCCACCTGTGTTCTGCTCACTGTCACAACATTAAAGATGCTGCTTTTCGGCCCTTCCTACATTATGGCATTTTCAATGAAGTGAAAATACAATGATGATATGGAAGACTGGCTTGGGAAGTATTACTATATTCCAAATATAAACTCAGTGGTTGCTGCTCTTCTGTTGGGTTTAAAGGAGCTCCACCGTGTGACCTTTAGTCTGAGAAGAATTGCAAACTGTCTGCCAAGACACTTAGATGAAAATACTGTTTTTTGGCGAATGCACCAGAGACTTTTTTTGTTTGTTTTTGAGACAGAGTTTCACTCTGTCACCCTGGGTAGAGTGTTGTGGCATCATGGCTCACAGCAACCTCAAACTCCCAGGCTCAAGCGATCCTCTTGCCTCAACCTCCCGAGTAGCTGGGACTACAGGCTCCCACCGCAATGCCAGGCTATTTTTAGAGAAGAGGTCTCGCTCTTGCTCAGGTTAGTCTTGAGCTCATGAGTTCAAGCAGCATGCCCACCACAGCCGCCCAGAGTGCTAGGATTACAGGTGCATATCTGGTGCCCCAGAGTTTTGAAGTTCCAGAGATCTTCACTTTTCACTGTCTCCTCAGAAGTTGAGGACTTGAAAGTTTGACTAATCTAAATTAAATTATTAGGATATTTAGATATAAATAACTCATGAAATATTTATGAAATTACAATAATAAAAATAATATTGAAGGCAATAGAAACTGATATTTCCTAGCCAGCACAATCTCTTTATAATTCAGAATTGCCAAAGAAAACCAGTCTTCAAAGAGCAGTTTATGTAGCAAAATGTTGGCATATTACTTAATACCTGCATTGTCACTAAAGAAACAAACTGTTTTACCTGCTGCAGAATAATATCGAAACTCCCCAAATTCAATGAACTTGCCCCAGTAAGTGTTCTCCAAAGAGGTAATATATATGTGTGTGTCACTACAAAAGTTTTGAGACAGCCAAAATTATGGTCCATTATTTCACTACCATATAACACAGTAGGCAGCGTCCTGTCTGATTCACCCATGCAAATTTCAACTTGATTGGCTTATCAGTGTTGCTGGGAGGACAACAATTGTTGTCAATTGTTTCTGTACAAGTGGATTTTACGTTTCTTGATTTTCATATACATCAAAACGTTTAGGATTCATGTGTGTATATAGATGTATAGAGTGTATATTTATATAAAGAAATTTGTTCGCTCAGTAGTTATGGAGGCTAAATACCCAGGTCTGCAGGATGAACATACAAACTGGAGAACAGGAGACTTAGTGATATAGTTTAAGTCTGAATCCAAAGGACTGAGAGGGAAAAGAACCAATGATAAAGTTTTAGATGCAAGCTTGGCAATCTCCTGACCCAGGAAGGGCCATTGTTTCTGTTTGGGTTCAAGTTGAGAAAAGCCATTGCCACAGTTTGAAAGCAGCCAGGCAAGAGCAATCCCCCCTTACTTGGGGGAGGGTCAAATGTTTTGGTTTTATTCAGGCCCCCCCTTGGTTAGGTGATACCTATTCAGTAATTAGGGAAGAAAATCTGCTTTACTTTGTCCACCAATTCAAACATTAGTCTCATCCAAAACACACTCATTAAAACACTCTGAATTATCATTTTCATTATTATTATTATTATTATTTTGAGACAGAGCCTCAAGCTGTCACCCTGGGTAGAGTGCTTTAGCATCACAGCTCACAGCAACCTCCAATTCCTGTGCTCAAGCGAGTCTCTTGTCTCTGCCTCCCAAGTACCTGGGACTACAGCTGCCCCCCACAACACCCAGCCATTTTTTGGTTGCAGCCGTCATTGTCGTTTGGCGGGCCCAGGCTGGGTTCGAACCCGCCAGCTCAGGTGTTCGTGGCTGGCGCCTTAGCCTGTTGAGCCATAGGCTCTGAGCCACTCTGAATTATTTTTGACCAAACATCTAAGTAGTCCAGTTGACGTATAAAATGAATCAATTTCCCATTTTCTTCTTCATTCAAACATGTCACTATTAATATTCTTTCAAAGGCTATATAAAGTAGTGAACTTGACAAAATCTTAGACTATGCTAACAGTGACAAAAATTACC
>CAUYON010192757.1:0-39782 GCA_963573935.1 Arctocebus calabarensis
GTCACCTGTCCCAGCTACTTGGGAGTCTGAGGCGAGAGGATCACTTGAGCCCAAGAGTTTGAGGTTGTTATGAGCTATCATACCACAGCACTCTCCCAAGGGTGACAGAGTGAGTCCTTGTCTCCAAAAAAAACAAAATGTTGCTGAGGAACAGGCCAAATTCGTACATTGTCTTTGAGCAACTGGACAAGTCCTTTCCCTGAGGCAAATTGTCCACTGAGGCTCCTCGTCTGCACACAGGGTGCGCTCCACTGAGACCACTGCCACACAGGAGAGAAGATAATTCATTACTTACAGTAGGAAACAAGGGGCCTGGGGGCTCAGTCCTCTCCAGGATCTTATTGGAGGGCTGATTCAAGCAGAGCAGGGTGGGGTGGCAGAGTGGACAGTGTCCTGGAGCTGGGACCTGCTTGTGGACATGAGGCCAAGGCTCCACAGATCTCTCTCCTGTCCCCTTTGGTGCAGGGAAGGAGTGAGACAGCCTGGATTCAAATGCCCTTTCTCCAGCCTCCTGACACTGGACTCCCATAGTGTAGCCAGGGCCCAGGGCTCTGCCCCCGCGCCCCACATGGCCTTGGGCAAATTGTCTGACCTCTCCCTGCCCAGGAGCCTAAACTAAAAGATGAGATCGATGATACTACCTGAGATTAGGTAGGATCTTACCTGGGATTAGGTGAGTTAGCACATGAAGCACTTAGGACAGTGCCCAGCACCTACTCATTACTGTAATTTATTAGCACTCTTGGTGGTGGTGTCATTATCATCACCCTCTGAGCTTCTGTTTTCTCTTCTGTAGATGCCACAGGTGGTGTAGCATATGGTAGGGTTGTACCCTGGCTGTCTTGTGGGTGAGTGAACTTGTGTGACTAGTTAGGGCAACTGAAATATGAGCAGAAGTGGTGTGTGTCCTTCTGGGCCAACCATTTTGTCATTAGTGCTACCCTTTCCAGAGCTCTCTGTCCTCTCACTTTGGCATAGTGACTGTGACATGTGGCAGCTCTGTCATTCTGGTTCCTGGGAACGAGAGTTGTGGAGAGGAACCCTCCCCCCAGGTCACCTCCTGACCCACGATGAATATGTGTGTAGTATGAGCAAGAGATAAATCTTTGTCCTGTAAAGCCACTGAGATTTGGGAGTTGTTTGTTGCTGCAGCAGAACCTTGCCCATCCTGAGGGAAACAAAGGCATAACCATGCCAAGCTTGGTTGTAAGGATTAAATCTTACATCTAAAATGCCCAAGATAGTCTTAGGCACATGCAGCCATGCATTTGATTTGGCTTCCTTCCCGAACAGAACTCTGTACAGATGTTTTCTGTTTTTTGCAACAAGTGTTGCTTCATTTTTCATAGGTCTCACAGGCCTGGACCTCTTACCTGCTGTTCTTTGCCCTGCATCAGGAAGGCAGAGCTGCTGGCCAGGGCACTGCCTGCACCCTTGCTCTGGAGCCATGCTTCCACGCCAGCAGAAATGGCCTCTCTGCCTCTCTCTCTCCTACTTTTATAGGTAGGAGGGCTTGCTGTGTTCCCCAGGCTAGGCTGAAACTCTTGACCTCAAGTGATCCTCCCACCTTTGCCCCCCAAAGTGCTAAGACTACAGGTGTGAGCCACTGCACTGGGCCAGAGCATCAGTCTCACCAGCATCTGTCAACTTGTAATCATAGCTCCTCCCTGATGAGCAGAGGCCGCAGGCAGCTTCGCACTCGCTTATCAGTTTGGAAGCTAAAGTGGCTGCCCTTCCTCACGTGTGCTTAACATTAGGGCGCATTAAGTGAAAGGCCTGGAGCATAGGGAGAGGGCACTGAACATTGGCCAGCCCTCTGGGTCTGTTTGGACCTCCCTTTGCTTTCCAGGCTTTGGCGGCAGGCAGCTGGGTGGCTGTGTGTAGGGTAATCCTGTGTGATCCCTTGTGGGCCACTAGAGACACGAGGACGGGAGGGTGGAGAGGATATGTTGGTACTGTTGATCTTGACCTCAGAACAGCAGGTGGAAACTAGTGCTCTGTCAGAGGCTGTCATTCTTTCCTTTTGGGGAGAGCTCAGGGATGGGCATTGGCCTGCTGTCCACTCCCGTTCACAGGGAGCTGTTTGATGGAGGGACCTTGCTGAACTGCCTAAAGAGGAAACCCAACAATCACCTAGCAGCTTACACAGTGACCTCTTCCTGCTTCCCTGAGCCTTGCTCTGCTCTAAAACTCCCCTCTTGCCCAGCCCACTCCTGTGGGGAAGGTGAGGCTAAAGGCTGGGGGCTGGGGGCAGCAAGTACCACCCAGCAGACTGACCGCCTGAGAGCTGAGGGCATGGTCACACGGTCCTTGTGGCTTCACTGCAGGTTTGAAATCAAATCTTCTCACAATAGAAAGCTTTAACACAAGTAAAATAAATAAATACACATATAGTGAAAAATACAGACAAGTCTGATCAGTTGCATTTTAAATTAATAAAGGATACATAACCTATTTTGAATAAAGGGTATTTTTGTTGGTTTGTTGGGGGTTTTGTTTGTTTTTGAGACAGTCTCACTCTGTTGACCTGGATAGAGAGCTGCGAAATCATTGTAGTAGCCTCAACCTCTCAGGCCGAAGGCCCCTCTCAGGCTGATCCACTTGCTTCACCTGGAACAACAAATGCCGGCCACCTCACCCAGTTAGTTTTTTTCTACTTTTTTAGTAGAGATGCGGTCTCAGACTGGTGAGCTTAAGCTATCCCCTGCCTCGACCTTCCAGAGTGCTGGGATTATAGGTGTGAACCACACCTGGCTTGTTGTTGGTTTGGGTTTTCTTTTTAAGAAAGTATCACTGAAAGGCAGAAATAACTAGGGAGAAGGCCCATTGTCTAAGAATTCACTTGAATCTACAATAATCTGTGGCTCCAATTCAGTTACTGTGGTCATTCTCATTTACTTTTAATTCACAGTTAGATTTTTCTGTTTCATAGGGTGCTTAGTTTGGTTTCTGCTTGAAAATGGACAGGATGGATACCCCTGCACCCCTGAGCTCCCCGAGCTCCTGGTTTCTGTGAGCTGCTGGGTCAGGGCAGGAATTGAGCTGCAATGTCAGGGCTGCCTGGAAATCCCAGCTGGGGAACAGTGGCTGCAGGTCAGAGTCCTGCACAGCTGTGGTATCTAATCACACCGAAGTCTTCTGTCGTCACACTTTCACCTCCACGGGTAACCCAGATCCAGCAGGCCGGATGAAAACCTTTACTCTTTTTCTTAATTATAAAAACAATACACATCGTTAGGAAATCAGACAACTTAAAAATGAAGGCACAGTGGAAACCCCCAAGGGAGGTTGGGGATGGAGTAAGATCAAGAATGTCCGTTCCGTTCTTTATTTGACAGAGTAACACCAGCAGCAGCAGCACTAATAAAACAGCTGGCCGAGTAAGCATGATAGGCCTGGTGCTGTTCCAGATACGGTAGAAACTCTGCAGGTGACCACCCAGGGGATGGAAGCGAGCTGGGCAACACACGGGTCACCATACGGAACGAGGCCTGCTGCACTGATGCGTAGAAGTGGTGCGTGTGTGGTCTGTGGAAGTGGGGTCAGCTCGAGGAGGTGGGCATGTGGGGAGGTGGTCGCCTGTGGAGGTTCTCTTGTGCTTGTTCACCATTGTCTCGTGTAACTCTCACAACAGTCATGTACTACTTCCCCCTCCGTGTGGCCATGAGGAGCTCAGTGTCTATGGTCAGGCCAGAGTTCTGGGAGGGTAGCCTTGGAGCTTCTCAATAAAATGAGAATGATGGAAATGGGCCTGGCGGGGGGGCATGGCGAGGCCCTTGCAACCCCATGTTTCCATGGAATCATTATCGTCAGTCCTGACTCTTAACACCCAGGGCCCTCTGGGTGGCAGGAAGGACAGGGCTTTGCATCACTGTGAGTGCTGACTCCTGAAGGGTGGCCGTGAACCATGGTGCAGGCATCAGGGCTCCTGAAATCCAGCTGCCTTTTCCTCTCTGAGCCTTGTGTGGGGAGGGGCCCAGGGTCACATCTTCCACTGAAGGCTGGGCTTTTCTGACTTTCCAAAAGTGCTGTCCTGCTAACCAAGAGTCGGGTGCACTGTGGAAGTTAGTGGAAAGGGTGTTCTGATGTGTACCAAAGGGCTGCATGGGGGGGCATGGCCCTGAGCTCCTGCAGTCCCCTGAACCATGCCCAGCTAGGGGCCGAGGGACAGCCCCCAGCTGAGGCCTGTGCTTCTCTCACTCCCCAGCCTCTAGTGAAGAGCTGACACCCTGGTTTTGAGGTTCCCTAACTCAGCTGGTACAGGAAAGGGGTTAGTGAAGTCAAACCATGTCAAGAGTGGCCGAAATGGCAGCTGTGGTAACCTCATTTTCCTCTCAGAATGTGCCTTTAGCTTTCAGTCAGGAATCTTCTGTGAGTGTGGCAAGTTCTCCCTCTCCCCAAGGTCTTGCCCCTTGGCAACTTTGTTTCCTCTTAAAGTTACTTAACTTCCCCGGGAAGACCAGAGAAGTGAGCACTTTGTTGCTGTTGCTTCCCTACCTGTCCTGCAGGAGAGGCTTGCCTGGTGGGATCTACCCTCCGCCCGCAGGAAGATGAATTGCTGGTCTGTGGCAGTGCCAGGTTGTGCAGTTAAATGATGTGCTTTAAATCCACCAAAGCCCAGGGTGACGCTTAGCTAATCAAAATGTCTCTGGGATCTGGGATGTGTGTAGCCTGAGAGCATCTGATAGACTGTGGGCACAGGGAGGCTTCCGAGGGACTGGGCAGGGCCGCTTCTGTACATCCCGCAGCACTCCCCGGGGAGGACCCAGGCAGCTCGGGGCCCTGGACTGCCCACTAGGGCTGGCCTTGTAGAGGTCACTGCTTTGCCTCCCCTTCAGGGCAGGCCTGGCTGCTCTGTCCGCATGTGCCTGCTTTTTGGTGCCTTCTCAGTCTTTGGAGCTGTACTTTGTCCTGCCCGTACCCTCCCCCAAAGGGAGTTTCCACCTAGGCACCTTGCAGGCAGCCCTGTTATCACAGCTCCCTGGGAGGAGGTGGGGTCCAGCCCTGACTCTGCAGCCTTCTGGATTATCTGCCTCAAGAGGGGAGACCTGGGACTGTGAGGCAGACCCTGAGGGGGGTTAAACATAGCCTGAGGGGGTTTGAGTACATTCCCACCCCCAAGCCCCTCACGCTGCTGTGGGGAGAGGTGGGGCTATGTAGCCCAGGGGGCTTACTCTCCCAGGGCAGGCGCTGGCTGTGTCCAGCTTCCAGGACCCTGGTCACTAAAGAGAAGAGCTGGGATTCTAACTTGGCCTGCCTGGGAAAAGAACCCCAGAGGGATTTGGTCCCCCTACAGAGGGGTGTTTGAATTCTTAAGCATTCAAGGTAGCATTCAGCCCAAGTTCAGAACCGGCCTGGCTCCCTGGTCAGGGCCAGGATGGGGCAAGTGGCAGGTGCAGTGAGGTACTTAGGCCCCTGGAAACACAGGTGTGAACCTGACCCTGTGGAGCTTGAGCCTGGGAGCCCCAGGGCTCTGCATTGGAATCCTTCCTGGTCCTGGCTCTCTGAGAGCCCCCTCCCCACCAAAGTGGTCTTCAGATCAAAGACAGTGAATACTCAGTGGGGTGGGGCACAGGGCCACAGAGCCAGATTTGGGAAAGTGTCCAGTGACCAAAGGGCTAGGAGTTGGAGTGAGGATTTAGCAATCACAGCTGGAGTTAGGAAAACATGTTGTGTTTCAGATTTCAGATTGGGCAATTCAGCCAGTCAAGGGCTGAGCTGTGGGCAAAGCGTCCTGCAGACCAGGTGAGCATGGCCTCTCAGGCTCCCTGACACCATGTCCTAGGGCCCCAGTCAGAGGATATCCTCGGGGAATGTTTGCCAGTGAGTGATCCATGGAGGCCTGAGCAGGATGGAGATTTCACTCTATAAGAAAAGTGAGGTGCGATAGGAGGAGAGGCACCCCAGGGTATGAGTGGAGCTGGGACCACCAGGTCCAGCTCTCACCCCACCCCCAGGTGCTGGCCTAGTAGCCTCGGAGCCCAGGTGGGCACTGTAGTGTCCCAGCAGGCCCTGCTGCCTGGAGCCTGGGGCGCAAGCGGCGAGGCCGGATCCCTGGGCCTGCCTTGCTTTGGTGGCTCTGCTCATGGTAGTTTGTGTCTTCTCTGGTTCTTTGCCGTGGGAGGAGCGAGTCAGAGAGAGCAGTGCAGTTGGACAGTCATTTACCGTTTCACGGAGGCGTGAAATCACTTCCTTTACCAGATTATTACTTAAGTAGAAAATTGACGTGAAGCGGGAGGCAGGGAGGGCATATACCTTTGAAATAAAAGTAAAAAAAAAAAAAAAATTTTTTTTGCCTCATTACCAGCAGGAAAAAGGCAACACAGGCTTTATTTAGGTAGGGGGTCAGAATGCTGGAAGGCAGCATGCTTTTTGGCTACTTTTTCTCAAAGCAAAAGCTTTTTGCTGCCTGTTGGCTAAGCCTCATGTTCACGGCACTGAACTGGGGTCTTGGGTCATGCTGGATTCAGTTATAGTGCCTTGGAAGCCCCAGTCAAGCAGGTGATGAATGCATGTGTGTCTGTCTGCACAGACCATTGCTCCGAGTGCCACGACCCCAGCCTGGCAGAGGAGGACAGATGAGGGGAGCAGGTCAGGTGCTGTTGTGCCTGGGATCCTCAGATCTCCTGCAGGCACGAAGGTGGCCCCATGGGCTTTGAAGGCTTTACTGGTTGGGTTGGAGCAAGTCTGGGTTGCCTTAGTTAGCTAAGTTGAGCACATCACACTGGCAGCCTCCAGGCCATCACTCATCCCAGCTGAGTGAAGAGGCCTCTGGATTTGAAGAATGTATCTATCTGTACTGAGCACTTGGGCCATGCCTGCAGCTCTTGGGGATCTTTCCAAGGACAAGGGGTCTTCTTGCCACTGCTGCTTGGAGCCCAACTCAGAACAGAGCCTGCTGGGAGGGAGCAGGGTATGTGTGCCCGAGGTTCTGCTGAGGTGTCTGCAGCAAACTCTGCAGGAATCAGAGATTGGGCTTCACACCTGGGAGTCCTGGCTCCAGCCCCTTGGGTAGCTTCTTTGCCTCTCTGCGCTGTGGCCTCCCTAGCTATAAAATGCGGATCGTGAGAGAGAAGTCTCAGGGCTGTCCTGAGAAGCACTGCCTCCTTAGCACTGCCCTGACACCCTTTGCATGTTCTCATAACCATGGGAGGCAGTGCCCACCCAAGCTCCTCCGGGGGTGGTTCATCTCCAGGACAAAGATGTTTATCCCTCAGCTGGTCCGTGCTGATGAGGGCAAACCAGTGTCTGCAGGGCCAGCTGCTCTCATCCACGGTGTCCCTTGGACACATGGCCCAAGAGAGGGCCTTGGCTTGGCAGAGCTGAAAGCAGAGGGCTGGGGGCAGGATGGGGTGCCTGGGGCCACAGGGCGACCTGGGAGAGGGCAGATGGGCGGAGGGGCCGCGCTCACTGGTGGGCTTGCTCTCCCACAGGCTGGCTCGGCATGTCGGTCAGCGTCCACGAGACCCGCAAGTCGCGGAGCAGCACCGGCTCCATGAACGTCACACTCTTCCACAAGGCGTCGCACCCCGACTGCGTGCTGGCGCACCTCAACACGCTGCGCAAGCACCGGATGTTCACCGACGTCACGCTCTGGGCGGGCGACCGCGCCTTCCCGTGCCACCGCGCTGTGCTGGCCGCCTCCAGCCGCTACTTCGAGGCCATGTTCAGTCATGGCCTGCGGGAGAGCCGGGACGACACGGTCAACTTCCAGGACAACCTGCACCCCGAGGTGCTGGAGCTGCTGCTGGACTTCGCCTACTCCTCGCGCATCGCCATCAACGAGGAGAACGCCGAGTCGCTGCTGGAGGCGGGCGACATGCTGCAGTTCCACGATGTGCGCGACGCCGCCGCCGAGTTCCTGGAGAAAAACCTCTTCCCGTCCAACTGCCTGGGCATGATGCTGCTGTCGGACGCGCACCAGTGCCGCCGGCTCTACGAGTTCTCCTGGCGCATGTGCCTCGTGCACTTCGAGGCTGTGCGGCAGAGCGAGGACTTTAACAGCCTGTCCAAGGACACGCTGCTGGACCTCACCTCCAGCGACGAGCTGGAGACGGAGGACGAGCGGGTGGTCTTCGGGGCCATCCTGCAGTGGGTGAAGCACGACCCCGAGCAGCGGAAGGCCCACCTGCCCGAGCTCCTGCGCAGCGTGCGCCTGGCGCTGCTGCCGTCCGACTGGCTGCAGGAGGCCGTGTCTGGCGAGGCCCTCCTGCTGGCGGACGAGCGCACCAGGCTCCTCGTGGACGAGGCCCTCCGCTGCAAGACCAGGATCCTGCAGAACGATGGGGTGGTCACCAGCCCCTGCGCCCGCCCGCGCAAGGCGGGCCACACACTGCTCATCCTGGGAGGTCAGACCTTCATGTGCGACAAGATCTACCAGGTGGACCACAAGGCCAAGGAGATCATCCCCAAGGCAGACCTGCCCAGCCCTCGGAAGGAGTTCAGCGCCTCGGCCATCGGCTGCAAGGTCTACGTGACCGGGGGCAGGGGCTCCGAGAACGGGGTCTCCAAGGACGTGTGGGTGTATGACACTGTTCACGAGGAGTGGTCCAAGGCAGCACCCATGCTGATCGCCCGCTTCGGCCACGGCTCAGCCGAGCTGGAAAACTGCCTCTACGTGGTGGGGGGACACACCTCCCTGGCAGGTGTCTTCCCGGCCTCACCTTCTGTCTCCCTGAAGCAGGTGGAGAAGTACGACCCTGGGGCCAACAAGTGGACGATGGTGGCCCCGTTGAGGGATGGTGTCAGCAACGCCGCGGTGGTGAGTGCCAAGCTGAAGCTCTTTGTGTTCGGAGGGACCAGCATCCACCGAGACATGGTATCCAAAGTGCAGTGCTACCACCCCTCGGAGAACCGCTGGACCATCAAGGCCGAATGTCCCCAGCCTTGGAGATACACAGCCGCCGCCGTCCTCGGCAGCCAGATCTTCATCATGGGAGGTGACACGGAATTCACGGCTGCGTCAGCCTACCGTTTCGACTGCGAAACCAACCAGTGGACACGGATTGGGGACATGACAGCCAAGCGCATGTCCTGCCACGCCCTGGCTTCTGGCAACAAGCTCTATGTGGTGGGAGGCTACTTCGGGACCCAAAGGTGCAAGACCCTGGACTGCTATGACCCCACTTCGGACACGTGGAACTGCATCACCACAGTGCCCTACTCTCTCATCCCCACCGCCTTTGTCAGCACCTGGAAGCACCTGCCCTCATGAAGAGCTCAGCAGAGCCCAGCCAGGTGAGTCCCAGCGGCTGGGGGCTGCTCTGGGTCCACAGAGGGTGGGAAAAACAGCATTCTGCCTGTTTCCAATCCACGTACAAGTCTTCCAGGGAAGGCCAGGTGGGCAGCAGGTGGTTGGTGTGCTCTAGTGTGACCCTAGCTTTGCCTCTTACTTGATGTTGACCTTGAGCAGATTATATACCCCTCTGCAAAATGGGCAATACCTTTTTTTTTCTTGAGACAGTCTCGTTCCTGGGTAGAGTGCTATGTCATCCTAGCTCACAGCAACCTCAAACTCTTGGGCTCAGCCTCAGCCTCCTGAGTAGCTGGGACTACAGGGGCCTGCCACAATGCCTGGCTAGCTTTTTTCTATTTTTAGCACAGATGGGGTCTCACTTTTGCTTAAGCTGAGCTCAAGCAATCTCCCCGCCTTGGCTTCACAGAGCTCTAGGAGTATAGGCATGAGCCACTGCACCCTGCACGGAGACAGTAACTTTAGTTAGTGGCACTATGGTCCCCAAATATGGTTATACATCAGAGTCTTCCGACAGGGATGTTTTGACTGTGCCATGTGGTACTTAAGTCAACTTGAAAAGTCTGAGGGCACAATCGCCACACAGATCTGCTCATAACTTCTGACACCAGCTACAAGACAGAGGGCATCTCAAAACACTCTCAGTTTTAGTACTTTGCTAAAAGACTCAGAACTCACTGAAGGCTGCTGTGCTCACCAATGTAGTTTATTACAGGGAAAGGACAGAGGTTAAGATCAGCCAAGGGAAGATATGCATAGGACAGACAGAGCCCAAGAGAGTTGCCTTCTCCTCCTGGACAGTGTCGCTCTCCCAGCACGGAGGAGTGGCCGTGTGTGTGCAGGATTGCTAACCAGGGAAGCTCCCCTGGGCTTTGTGATCATAATTTTTCCTGGAGTTGCACCATGTGGATGATTGATTAGCTAACTAATTGCTGACGTGGTTACCCTGTCTCCAGGTGGATTGATAACAGTGTGACCCAAACCCCCACTGTAAGTCACATAGTTGTCACATGTGGCCAACACCCTACCCCAAACAAAGACATAGATCACCTGTCAGGAGCTGAGGGCCAAGACCAGACCTCTGTTTGGGCAAGGCCAAATGCTTTATTACACAGATGCCAAAGCCCAGGCCACAGCCTGGAGCTCTAAGCCAGAACCCCTGAGGTGGGTCCTTGGCCTCAGTAGTGGTCACAGTTCCCCAGAGATGCTGGTGTGCGGCCAGGTTGAGAGCCACAGCCTGGGGTTCTGTGGGGAAACAGTGAACAGAGTGAAGGATGGAGAGCCAGAGGGAGGTGGGTGCTAGAGCTGTGGGGTGGGGAGGCTTGGGGACAGGCAGCCTCTCCGTGGGGCAGCTTTGTGCTCACCCACCCTTCTGGCGCTCAGGGTAGGGACTGGCATGCGTGGTGGGTTTGCAGGCGCCAGAGAGGGTTTTGAGCTTGGCCTGCTCAGCTCCTGGGAAGAGCCAGGATACACAGGGGCAGGTGGCCCCCTGGACCCTGGGGAACACCTATATCCTCTGGGGGCTCTGAGCTGGGGTGGGGACAAGGTAGGGCAGGGGATCCCAAGGTGCTGCTCTGCCTTCAGCACACAAGGAGTCCGTGGAGGAAGTGGCGGCGGCAAACACGCTGAGAGAGCCCAGGTCCCTCCCAGGTCCCCGCCTGCCTCTGCACCCCAGCAGCACTAAGGGGCCAAAAGGAAGCTCCTGTGCGAACTGGCAGCTGCTGACACGATTGCTGAGAGCCCTGCGCAGCAGCAGGCATCACTCTTAGCTGATGTATCAGCCACTAAATCAGATCTCACCAGGCCTTCCATTCCCGTGAACGGATGCTCTGACAGACGACGACGGAGGCCCATGTGCGGGCATCAAGTCTGTAAACATGGGCGTTTGGGCTCATGAGGGGCCGCCTGGATAGAATGTGGCTTTATTCTCTTTTAAGGGTTTTCTGGTTTAGAAGGGGTTCTTCGTTTTGTTTTTGTTGTTAAATCTCACTTTTTCTTTGAAAGAAAAATCTGACCTGCCAGATTTCTTGGTTCCCCGAGGAGTGAGCTTCCAAGAGGATATGGGTGTTCCCTCTTTAATTCCCTGTTGTTTTTCCCCAGGGAATTTAGGAACCTGGGGGTGTCCTCTGTTGGGGAATGGAGACTCCTCTTGCCCTGGGCCAGGTGGGGAGCAGGGTCCTGGGCTGCCAGCCTCAGGCAACTCTGACTACCCCCAGGTTTGGGCTCCCTGTGGCCCCAGCTGGTAGGGCTGGGGCAGGCCAGCTGGACCTGGTGAGCCATTTGCTTTCCCAGGAATTTCCCTGATTCCAGGAACCCTGAAAGGGAAGCAGGCATTGCCTCCTGGCTCTAATTCTTACTTCTCTTGGCCCTTGACAGGTTACTTACTTCCCTGAGATTTAGCTTTCCCATCTGGAAAATTGGAACAGAGATTGTACTGCTCATTGTACGTGATTAGAGATCAGATACAGGCGCCGGTTCAGAGCTGCTTTTACAGGGATGGTGATGAGGGAGGGTGGTGATTATAGTGGTTTGGGCTGCAAGGGCCTCTAGATGTTCCAGCCCAGCCCTTCCTTGCAGGAAGGGCCATCTCCATAGTCAAGATTGCTGTGACTTTGGGGAGAAATTCCACGTGCCCATCCGAGCCTCCCACAGACCATGCTGGGGGTGCTGTCATTACCCCTGTTCAGGGATAAAGAAGTGGGCACACAGGACTGGGCTAGTCCCACATGAACTGGGAAGCCACCTCTAGACCCTGTGATCCCAGAGCTGTGTCCCCAGGGTGATCACGAGTACCTCCAAGCTTCAGGTTCCTGCACTGAGGGTTGGAAGCAGCCAACCAGAAACCCCTTTGACCTGAGAACCCCCTCCTCTATGCTTCTGTCCTCTCAGGGACCTTCAGTTGTCCCCACGCTCAGCAAAGCCCCTTCTGTGCAGCTTCTCCTGCCTGGGTGGCTCAGAGTCTCTGGATTGTCTTCAAAGGCAGGGGTATGGACACAGTGTCCTGCGGAAGAGCCTACAAGTGGGCATCTGGGCAGGAAGCTGACGCCCAGGGCATGCCTGGCTCTCGCGGGACTGGCAAACAGAGCTGCAAAGGCAGAGCTAACCCTTCACTGCTGGGGCTGCTCAGATGGCCACCACGGTGCTGCAGGGCTGAGCTGGAGCAGAGCCCCGGACTCAGACAGCTGCAGACCAGGGCCTCAGCTGTGGCCCTAAATAGGAGGGGGCAGGGGTTAGGAAGGGCTGAGATGAATAGCACCTCTGCTGCATCCCCTGCCCATGTGCAGTGGCACCCCCAGTCACCACACACTCTCTAGTGAGCCTGGCTGCCACCCGGGGCCTCGGCCAGTGCCTTGGCTGTCTGTATTCTTATCTAGCAGTGCCTAGACTGGAGGTGGCCTCTGTACCCACCTCGCACCTCCAAGTCTGCCTCCCTGAGCCAGGCAACTCAGGGCCAAGTCTGCCAGTGAAGTCCAGCTCTCGATAGTCCCCATTGGTACTGCTGACTTGGCCAGCTCCCCCATCTCAGTGGCCACCTCTGTAACAGCAGCACTATAACAAGTAGTCAGAGAACGACATGAGATGATGGCAGAGGACCCAAAGGAGATCCTTGCACCTACATGAGTTCACACAGGTGGCTGAGACTGGGAAAGAGAGCTTGGGGACAAACCGGCTGTCATCTCGGGTGCAGAGGAGAGGCTGGTGGGCTCACTGTGAATGTTCCCTCCTTTTCTCTTTCTTTCCCACTGGGTAACCCCCCAACTCCTTAAAGGCACAGCCCCCCCAACCTTTCTCCCCACCCCCTGCCCAGCCCAACTGGACAATTAGCCCATTTCACAGATGAGGAAACCAGGCCTCAGCAAAAGAGCTGCCAAAAATTAGGGGAATCAAACTGGGATAGCCTTGAGATAAGCCTAAGGGCCACTGTGTGATCTAGGGGGACACAGGAGCCCAGCCCTGCCAGACATTTGTCCCCAGCTCCTCTGCCCTTAGGTGCCATCTCTACTCCTCTCAGCAGCTCAGGACAGCATGAGGGGCACCCACAGGTCAGGGTCCCACAGCCCTTTACCACAGCGCCAATAGCTCTGAGGTTTAGTATAAGGTCCACTGAGGAGCCACGTTGTCAGCGTGTGGCGTGCTGGGTCAGGGCCCAGGGCAGGGCAGCCAGGCCACAGAGGTTTGAGTTTGTTAGCTTACAGCATCACAGGATGTCCAGGGCCCATCTTGTCACTGTGAGGATCTGAGAGGGATTTAGGGGCCTTCATCAGCCCAGCCTCACCCTCCAAGAGCTTGGTGACACTCTGGAGAGGGCAGAATTCTGCAGGGCGGAGTCTGTCAGCCTGGTAGCGTGAAAGATAGAGGACCACACCCCCTTCAGGAAATGTAGCCCAACATCCCCAGTGCTGCCCTAAGTTTTTTATTATGTTACTTAAGCACGTACAAAGGTACAACTAGACACAAGCCCTGTGTCTGTAGTCTTAAGCAACTGCAGAGCTAACACAGATGCATGGGAGGTCAAATCCAACCAGTGCTACAGAACCCATCACCATTGGATGTTTTGCTGAGACTGTTGTTTCTTTGCTTGGAATGAATGAATGAATGAACAAATGAACGAACAAATGAACACAGCAGGGTTACTAGACAGCGCAGCCTGCCTGTGTCTCCTGGCAAGTGAGCTCACTTCTCTTTTCCCTTTCAGAGCCTCCAAGAGATACACAGTATATGTGAGAGGGAACTTACTAGGGGAGTTGGCTCACTTGGTTATGGGGGCTGGGAAGTCCCACAGAAGGCCATCTGCAGGCTGGAGAACCAAGGAGCCGGGAATACGGCACTATCCAAGGCCAAAGGCCCAAGAGCCCGAGGTCCCCTGTGCAAGTCCCAGAGTTCAAACACCAGAGAGTTTAGAGCTCTGATATCCAAGGGCAGGAGAAACAGGCATCCCAGAGGGAAAGCCAAGTTCACATTTCCTTTGCCTTTGTGTTGTAGCTGGGCCCCCAGCCAACCAGATGGTGCCCACTCACACAGAGGGTGACTCTTCCCCACCAGGCCACTGACTTGGGAAACAACTTCACAGACACACCAGAGCCAAATGGGCTGGGTCTCCCTTGCAGTAGCAGAGGTGGGCTCAGCGCCTCCTGAAGCATTCAGGATAAATGCCGCTTTCCTGGCTTCCTGGGTATCCCTAACCCAGTCAGGTTGATACCCCAAATCAGCTGTCACATTAAGGAAGCCAGGCTCGGGAGGCCCCAGAGTTGCACAGGGGCTGCACTGCTGACAGTTGCATGCCCAACCCTGAGTCCAGTGGAGGCAGGGCTTGGGTTGTTCCAGATTAGGACAGAACAATGTATCCACTGATTCATTTTCTCTCTTTGTCCCTCTCCCCCTCCACAGACTCTACATGTTTCTCCCCTTTCAATGGCTTCGGCCCTCACCGTCACGGTGTGGCCTTGGCCTGTAGCCACAGCGGAAGCTCAGTCGTCCCTGGGAGCAGCAGCTTCAGCTGTTCTGAGCTTCGGGCAAGAGAAGAGAAGCATCTCCAGAGTCGCGTGTGCTCCGCAGAGGCCTCTTTAGCTTTGCAGTGGTTTGCAGGAAGAGAGGACCTTCCAGAGGGGCATGGGCTGCCGCCATCACTGCCCCCCAGGTCTTGGGGAGAAGAACCCAACTGCAGAGCCCTGAGGTCGCCTGTGTCAGCAGAGGCAGGCCGGGCTCCCGAGTGGGACAGCCTGTGCTCCAGGACCGCCCTGCCGTGCTGTCATGCCGGAGGGTATCCAGGCTGTGGGGCTGAGCAGCGTTCACTGGGACTGAAAGGAGAAAATTGCTGAGGAGAAAACCCAGGACAGAAACCCTGTGGGGGGAGTATAGTGACATCCACTAGTCCTTGTTAGCAAATAGGGGTGACCACAGTGACATCCACAGTGAAGTCCTTACTAGCAAATAGCACACAGAGCCCTGAGCGTAAAGAGGGGGGCTTCTGTGGGCCCCTTCACAAAGCTCCAGGTCCCAGCATCAACCAGCACAATGCAGACACATCTCGTGCCTATTGAAGGTCCCGGGGTACCCTGGGGTTCACCCCCACCCCCCTAGAGGCAGTGACAACCCATCTCCTAGTTGGCCCACTCTCAGCAGTGCTGGGGGTCCCTGTCCAGGAGACCACACTTGCGTTCAGACTGTGGCCTACCCTCCAAGACGGAGTGGCCGTGAGCCCCTGCAGGTCCCTCAGGGCTATAGCCATCTCTGTGTGGAGGACAGTGACAATACCCCAGCTGGCGCTTGGCCTTCAGCTGAGAACACAGATGTGGCCCCTCTCTGTTCCCTGAGCTCAAAAATAAGAATGGTCTCGAGAACTGCCAGACATTTGTTCATTGCCACTAGGGTCCCTTGTCAGTAAATCCCCAGCATCTAGGTTGTGGGGGTGTCAGCTCCTGCCAGTGGCCACCCACACATCCCTCGCTCACCCCAAGCCTCCACCTGAGCATGAGGTGGCTCTCAGGGACCTGAGGAGGGGCTGGGTGCCCAAACCTGTGGCTTCCTTGGTCACTGCCATATGTCCTTGCTGCTTGGCCAGCTCGGGATTAGTGCTCCAGGGTGGGATACCTTACAAACCAGTTACGTCCTCAGCCCTGACGTCCTCACACCTCAGCACTGGTGCTGGTCCGGGGGCTTCTCTGGGAAGTGGGATCTTTGGGCAGGGTTTTCCCATGGATGCCTCCAGCCTGGAGACCCATCCCAGGGCTCCTCGGAAACCCGCAGATCCCCAAAGGCTGGCCTTCCTTGCTAGCCAGATTCATCTCAGCAGCAGGGCTGGTGAGGAAGCCACAGGCCTGCCAGGCCCCTGCCCCAGGGCCGCCTCCTGGAGGTGAAGTGCACTTAGCACAAAGGACCTACCCATGGTGCTTTCCCTGAAAGTTGTGTTTCTTCTATCAGTTTTCTAACTTAATAAAAAGCTGACAAAATTCCTTGCTTGCCTGGTGCTCTGGGGCCAGTCTTAGGGACAGACTGTGAGTAGATACCGGTCTCAAAGCTGCCCGATGAGCCCCTCTGGTCAGGTGGGAAGTGGGGGACCCACCTGTAAGGGACTGCCTGCTTCTCCTTGTGATATTTTAGCAGCAGCCTTGAATTTGGTTCTCTGTGGAATCCCGATCCTGTCCCCCTGCCCTCCTGAGAGTAACTTCTTTCCCCAAACCCCGCCATGCATTGAATTCCAGTGGGCAAATGTAAGTCTGTCCATTTGAGCGGGCAGAGGACCCACTGGCACAGATCTCCCAAGCACCGTGAAGGCGGGTGTGACTGTGACTGGGTGGTTTCTATGATCCAGCTCGTCTCAGGATGCTCAGCCCTGGACGGTCACACTTCCCGGTTTGCCTGCCCCCATTAGCTGTAAAGCTAAGGACACACCGCAGGTGAAGCAGGGTTCAGTGTTCTGTGGTCTTACCTAAAGGGCCCCTCGGCGGGCAGGCTGTGGCAGTGACGCCCATGGTGTGGTCCTGGGGTGTGAGATAGTCACACTCTAACCTGGTAGTGGCCGTGCAGCGGCTCCTGTCTGCAGGGGTGATCAGCCGTGTGCAGGCCCTCGAGATTGACACAGGCTTCAACACACAGAAGACGCATGTCACATGCACAGGCGGCCGTGGTACGTCGCGCAGGTGAAGTCATGCCATTCTCCTTCCTCTGTCCCAGCCCACCCCTCACGCTGTCCACACCTGCTCCAGGGTTCGTGTTAATACAGGTGACCACTGCCACCTCAATGCTGGCAAACTGCTGTGAAGAAAGTGCATGCAGAGGGGACAGGCGGCTCCTCCCTGAGGAGTCACGGCGCCAGCGTGAGCAGGCCCAGGCTCCTTCCAGCTTGTTGCAGGCCATCTTCCACGCAGGGCTGGCCTCTCCCGTCCCCCACTGCCACCCAGCCCCTGCTCTCCCATCTGACTCCAGCAGGTGGGATGGGGAGACGAGGGGTGACAGTCCCTGAAGAGTGAGCCATGACAGGCATGAGTGTGCCACAGAAGCCACACAGCTTCTGCACCCTCCGGAGCTGGAACTGTGCCTCCTCCACGCCTGGCTGCAGGAAGAGAGTACCCAGCTAAAACTCTGGGAGTCTGGTACCAAATAAAGGGAGGACAGATGTTAGGAAGCAGCCTCTTCATCCACCTGGTTGGGGGTTGAACCTGCACATACCGCCCTGTCTCCCCTTCTCTGAGGGAGCAGGAGCACCTCCCCCAGAGCCTGGCTCTGTGCCCGCAGCGCTTGTCAAGCCCTGGCTGCGTGTGCTTGCACACGTTTCGCATAATTAGTGCTAAAGACTTGCAGTGACCATGGGAGATGGGCATTCCTGTCATCTCGCTGGTGAGGAAGCAGACCCAGTGGGCAGAGGGGGAGGAGGAAGAGGAAGCCATATGTTGACATAGACAGATTGAGAACTCTGGAGCCAGGCCTCCTGGGTTTAGGGCTGAGCTCTCTGGCGTGTGTAAAAGTTTGGTTAAGCATTTGATTCTCTGATGCAAGCCTTACGATGGCAGGTCTTCATGACTTGAGGTCAAGTTCTGCAAACCACTAAACCCCACACTGGCACCTGGATAGCCATTGATATAGTGAGAATGGTTATGGAACTGGGGTTTGGAACCAATTCATAGCCTCCAATGCCCCCCGTCATTGCCCAGCAGGCCCCCCCACAGTCCCCTCTCCCAGGGGCCAAACTTGAGTCTGGGATGGAGTATTGGGAAGGGAGAAGACGCTCTCCACTTCAGTGATGGGCAAGGTCTCCCTGGGCACCTCAGTCATAAGAGAACCGATACAGCGTTCCTGGGTGCGGCAGCAACGCAGGAAAGAGATCTGGCCATTTTGGGGGGTGTGGCAGGTTCAGCACCCTGTGTGCCTGCAGGGAGCAAGGTGAAGAGGGGGGCCAGCTGCGGCCTCCACTTGGCTGCTCAGTCAGCTCCCTGCCTTCACAGGACCCTTCCCTGGCCCTGGAGCCAGGAAGAGGGCGAGTCCACACTCATCTACCCCGACAGCACGTGCCACACCCCCTGCTCAACACCCAGAGCTGTAAATCATAATGGGGGGAGAAGGAATCCTTTAAGAGACACAATTGTCTAACGAGGACACTTGGAAAGAACCGTGGTTCTGGGTCTTCACTGGGTGGGTGTCTTACATAGTTGGGAAATGTCCACACTCCGTCCTGCCTTGTCCTGGCCTAGCCCCCAGCACTCTCACTTTGAGGAGTTGAGAATGTTCTCTTGCAACTTGCAGGTGAACTGATCTGAGGTGGTTGGCCGCCGGCTGCTCTCCTGCCCTCGGGCCCAGCCCCACCAGACCTCTAGCTTGCCCGGCCCAATACATCTGCCAAAGTTTGGGCCCTGCCCCATGAGCCAGGATGGATCAAGTGAATGTCTCAGGGTGTACACAGTGCTTCCCCTAATACCATAAATTAGCTTTTTTTTCGGCCAGAGCTGGGTTTGAACCCACCACCCTCGGTATATGAGGCTAGCGCCCTACTCCTTGAGCCACAGGCACTGCCCCATAAGTTAGCTTTTTAAAAAAATCTTCAAAATATTATGAGGATACAAATCTTTTGGTAACATGAATTGTTTTTGTACAGTTTGAGTCAAAGTTATAAGTGTGCCCATCACCCAGCTGGTGTGCATTGTACTCTATAGGCCTGAATTTGCCCCTCCTCTTCTGCCCCCTCTCCTTCCATCAAGTTTTACTGGGTATGCGGGTGTTGATCGATTAGCATAAATTTGTTTTTTTAAAAAATAAATGACAGGGTTATTATGGGTTCAATTGTGTTGACCCTTAAAAATGTGCAAATCCTAAACTCCAATAGCTCAGAATTTGATCCTATTTGAAATGGGCTTTTGAAATGTAATTCATTAAGATCAGGTCATACTTTAGTAGGGTGAGCCCCTACTCCAACGTGAAGGGGGGATTTGGACATAGTCACACACAGGGAGATGCCACGTGAAGATCCAAGTTACACTGCCACAAGCCCAGGGGTTCCCAGAAGCCAGGGGAGAATCTTCAGAGGAAACAGGGCCCTGCCACTGCCTTGATCTCAGACTTCCAGCCTCCGGGTCTGCGAGAGGATACATTTCTGTTGTTTAAGCCACTCTGTGGCGCTTTGACATGGCAGGCAACCCTAGCAAATTAATTAGAATAGGTTTCCCTTGCTGGCTGTTTTATTTTATGAATTCAAAACACTCCCCAGAGGTGTGTACAGGCCTACTTACCTCTCTGCCTCCATCCTTATCCATTTCTAGGCTTAAATTATAATTGAGAAATGCAATAGGCTGGGCGCGGTGGCTCACGCCTATAATCCCAGCCCTTGGGAGGACGGAAGCAGTTGGATTGTCTGAGCTCACAGGTTTGAGATCAGCCTGAGCCAGAGTGAGATCTTATCTCTAAAAATAGCAGGGCGTTGTAGCAGGCACCTGTGGTCCCAGCTACTTTGGAGGCTGAGGCAAAAGAATTGCTTAAGCCCAGGAGTTTGAGGTTGCTATGACACTACAGCACTCTACCAAGGGTGACAAAGTGAGACTGTGTCTCCAAAAAAAAAAAAAAAGAGAGAGAGAGAGAAATGAAATAATTGTTATCAGGACATTTTAATTTAGATTTTAAAGACAGAACTCTTTTGATAGAAATTGATTCTGAATTGGCCAATCAATTTGCAAGAAGGACTGGCTTTGCTAATACAGTTACATAGTGGGCATGCTATAAATTGAACAGTTTAAATCTCCAGCCCTCATTATATTTGAACCATATAAGTAATGTACCAGAAATTATATACTTCACAATTATTTTTCTTTTATCTGTGTGTGTGTGTATATATATATATATATATATATATATGGGGTTTTTTTGTTTGTTTGTTTGTTTGTTTGTTTGTTTTGCAATTTTGGGCCAGGGCCGGGTTTGAACCTGCCACCTCTGGTATATGGGACTGGTGCTCTACTCCTTGAGCCACAGGCACCACCCAATATTTTGCAATTATTAATTGTAATACTAGTTTAGAGATCAACAGAAATATATGCAACTCATACATGATTGTTCACAATTTGTTTGGGGGGGCGGCCTCATAAACCAAAGGATTTGCAATCACTAGCTGGGTTTGCACTTCAAGGCCAGCACAGAGCTAGGGCTGGGACTGAGCTGAATTTCCTCTCTGTCTTTGGGGATGAGGTATGATTAATGCCTCCATGCCAAGGAGGAGGCAGCAGCATTGAGCCCATAGCCAAGGCTGGCCAGAGGCCCATTCAGCACCTGGTGCCAACCCAGAGCAGTGAGAAGAGGCGGGAATTCAAGGAATGAGCCACTGTCCCCAAGCCAGTTCTCAGAGGCTCCCTGCCAAGCATCAGACTTGAATTCTGAGGTTACTTTTGGAGGAGGCCAGGTCAGGTGGAAGGATGAGGCTTCAGAGTCTGTTCCAGGTGAGGACAGGAAGGGAGTGACCTTATATCCTGAAAGGATACAAGCTGTTTCATGTAAAATACCCCCACGTGGCATAAGCTAACTACATTATTGAACATAAACTACTATGTGGCCATCAAACATGATATTCAATGACTTGGAAAGATGCTGATGATATATTATCAAGTGGAGAGGAGACAGGATTATCTCATTTTGTAAAATAAACTGTGTGTGTTCACAGAAAAGAGACTGGAAGGGTAAGCCATAATGTGAATTGTGCTTATTTCCAGATGCATGCTGTAGGTCATTTTTATTTATTTATTTATTTTGAGACAAAGCCTCAAGCTGTCGCCCTGGGTAGAGTGCGGTGGTATCACAGCTCACAGCAACCTCCAACTCCTGGGCTTAAGCGATTCTCCTGCCTCCACCTCCCAAATAGCTGGGACTATAGGCACCCGCCACAACGCCCTGCCATTTTTTTTTGGTTGCAGCCAACATTGTTTTTTGGCAGGCTGGATTGGAACCCACCAGCTCAGGTGTATGTGGCTGGCACCTTAGCCGCTTGAGCCATAGGCGCCGAGCCTGTAGGCCATTTTTAGAAATCAAAAATGGCCTACAGCATGGGCACAGTGGCTTCTGCCTGTAATCCTAGCACTCAGGGAAGCTAAGGCAGGAGGGTCGCTTTAGCTCAGGAGTTTAAAACCAGCCTGAGCCCATCTCTACTAAAAGTAAAACAACTAGCAGGGCATTTTGGTGGGCACGCGTAGTCCCAGCTACAGTGGAGGCTGAGACAGGAGGATCCCTTGAGCCCAGGAGTTTGAAGTTGCTGTGAGCTAGGCTGAGGCCATGGCACTCTAGCCTGAGCTACCGAGTGAGACTTTGTCTTAAAAAACAAAACAGCTTTATTAAAGTATAATTGATATACAAATAAAGTACACATATTCAAATTTTACAGTTTGCCAAAATGTGGAAACAATCTAAATGCTTACCAACCCAGGGGATGAATGAATAAGCTGTGGTATACCACAGCTATACCATGAAATACTATTCAGCCATTAAAAAAAATGGAGACTTTACATCTTTTTGTATTAACCTGGACTGAGTTGGAACACATTCTTCTTAGCAAAGCATCACAAGAATGGAGAAGCAGGAATCCAGTGCACCCAATTCTAATATGAAGGCAGTAGATGAGCTAATATGGGGGCAGGTAGGAGAATGAAGGAGTGGGGGGAAGGGAGGAGGGAGGGTCAGGGGGGTTCAAGGTGTATGGCACACTTCTTGGGGGCGAGACACAATTATAAGAGGGATTTCATCTAACAAATGCAATCAGTGTAAACTAATTCTTTGTACTACCCTCAATGAATCCCAAACAATAAAAAAGAAATCATACAGTTTTATAAGTTTTTTTTTTGAGACAGAGTCTCACTATGTCACTCTCTGTAGAATGCTGTAGCGTCACAGCTCACAGCAACCTCCAATTCTTGGGCTTAAGCGATGCTCTTGCCTCAGCTTCCCAAGTAGCTGGGACTACAGATGCCCACCACAATGCCTGGTTATTGTAGGGTTGGAGTTATCATTGTTGTTTAGCAGGCCTCGGGGAAAGTCAGCTAGAGGTTGGCACCTGAATCTGAGACCTGCAGGAAAATTTGGAAACATTTCAGTTCCCAAGGAGGATATAGCCATGAAGTGGAATATTAAGCATCCAGATGTTTGGGCCAGGCTCGAACCTGTCAGCCTCTGTATGTGGCTGGCGCCCTACTCACTGACCTATGAGCACCAAGCCAGTTTAATAAATTTTGATATATGTATCTACCTAAGAAATCATCACAATCTCATAGTGATAAAATTCTTCCTGTCCCCTTGTTAATATACATGTTTGAGACATAATTCACAACCCCTAAATCTACCCATTGAAGCCTATCATTCAACGGTTTTTAGTATATTCGGTTATGTGACCATTATCACAATTTATTTTTTATTTTTTTTATATAGCAAATTTTTTCCTTCATCATCACAATTTCAGACCATTTTCACCCTACCCTCCCCCCCCCGCGAGAAACCCCATGCTCACCCATCTCCCGGAGTACCCCGTCCTAGGTAGCGCTAGCCTACTTTCTGCCTCTACACAGTTGCCTGTTTGAGATATTTTGTACAAACAAAATTATCTGTAGTCCTTTGTGATCGCATCTTTGAGGTTGCATGTTTTCAGGGTTCACCCACGGTTGCAGCATCTGTCAGACAGCACTCTGAGTGTAATCATTTGAGGAACTGCCCGAATTTTTCCAAATGGCTGCGTCATTGATATATACTATGAATTAGATTTGTTATGAGGGATTGGTTCCTGCAGAGAGTAAGTCCCACAAACAGGTGTCAGTCCTGGGGCAAGTCCAAAGGCCCAAGAGCCAGGGGCCCTTCATGCCTGTCCTGAAGTGCAAAGGCCCGAGAGCCAGGAGCTTCCACACGACAGGGCAGGCACAGCTGGTGTCCTAGCTCACTAAGAGTGGAAATTTGCCCTTTTCCCACCTTGTTCTATTCCAGCCCTCAGTGGATTGTTTGGTGCCACCCACATTACCGAGCCAATCTACTGAGCCAAATGCTAATCGCTTCTGGAAACACCTCCCAGACACACCCAGAAATGCCAGTCATCACTTAGTCCCACCAAGTTGACACAAAATTAACCATCACAAGTCCACCCCTGGTCAACTTGGCACACATACGCATCTATAAATTCTATTATGTTCTACATTTTCTCTAATAAATATGTATTACTTTGAAATAGGGCAACAAAGAATGTTATAAAAATAACCCTGTATTCATATGAACCCTGTCATTCATAAGAGAGAAAATTTGGAAACACCTGAGTTCCCAATGAGGATATAGCCATGAAGTGGAATATTAAGCATCCAGATGTTCGTAACGAAAAAATGTCAAATGAAATAAGTAGGACATAAATCTCAATATAGAATGTGATTTTAATTTGGGTCAAAACATGCGTACACAAGAAGCATAGGGCATTCTAATGAACGGTTAATGGATGGTTAATTCTGGGTGGTGGGTTTATAGATGTTAAAATGTTTAGAAAATGGCAGGGCTCAGTGGTTCACGCCTGTAATCCCAACACTCGGGAGCCCAAGGTGGGTGGATTGCCTGAGCTCACAGGTTCAAGACCAACCAGCCTGAGCCAGAGTGAGAACTTGTCTCTAAAAAAAAATCCAGGTGTTGTGGAGGTCACCTGTAGTCCCAGCTACTTGGGAGGCTGAGGCAAGAGAATCCCTTGAGCCCAAGAGTTTGAGGTTGCTGTGAGCTATGACACTATGACACTCTACCAAGCGCGACAAAGTGAGAGACTGTCTCCAAAAAAAAAAGCTCAAAAAATGAATTTCGATATTTCGTGCCATATATTATTTAGAGAAGATGAATTATAATAATACTAAAAATGTTAAGACAATACCCTTGCAGAACTATGGCTAATATTGAAGGTCTAGGTTGGATGGGAGAGGATGTAGGGGTGAAGGGGCAGGTGGTCTGGGGCAAAGGTGCCTAGAATCTCTGGAGAAAGTCAACTGGAGGTTGGCACCTGAATCTGAAACTTGCAGGCAGCCTCGAGTGTCTCTCTGCCTACCGCCCTTCCTTGCTTCTGGAGGCCCTGGGAATGCTCCCATAAGCCCAGGGCAGGCCCTTGTAGGCTGTGCCCCTCCCATGGGCACTGTTTCTATCCGGGGGGGATCTCAACCTCGGCTGCATGCCAGAACCTAAGGGCACTAAAATGCCCTGCTCTCAGGGTCCCACTCCAAAGGTTCGATGTGACCCCCCTTCAGGTGTGGCCTGGGCGTCTTGAGGCCTAAATCTCTCCCAGGTGATTCTAATGTGCAACCAAAGGCTGAGAACCAGCCCATTTTGTGGATGTGGTATGCTCCTTGGCCCTTCGTGACAAGGTCTATACAACAGCAATGGGAGGAAATATCTGTGGTGCATTTATTCTGTGCTCCGTCCTGTCCCTGCATCATCTCTACATGACAGGTGAAGAAGGCACTGACGCTCAATGCCTTACCCAAAGTCAAGCTGTTGCTCACCACTATTTGTGCACAGAACGGTTGGCAGAACAAGAGCAGGATTCCACCGAGGAACTTCTTTTTGCAGAGTGAAAAGGACCCACTGCTCCAAGGAGGTGGGAGCTCCTAACAGGATTCTCTCTCTTTTTTTTTTTTCCAGATTAATATGAGGGTACAAATGATTGGGTTACAATGCTTGCATTTGTTATGTAGATGTGGCCCTCACCCAGGTGGCCGTATACCCTTACCCTTACATTGTGCTCATTTAGTGGGAGAACACCAATCCTCCCTCCTTCCCCTTCCCCCCATGTGAATTGAATTAAGTTGATCTCTTGTTTGGGAATGTATGTGTCTATTGGCTTCATATTAGTATTGAGTACATTGGATACTTGCTTTTCCACTTTTTTTTTTTTTTTTTTTTTTGAGAAGGAGTCTCACTCTGCGCCCTGGGTAGAATGCCATGGCACCCTGGCTCACAGCAACCTCAAACTCTTGGCCTATCTCCTTGCCTCAGCCTCCCATGTGAGTGGGGCTACAGGTGCCTGCCACAATGTGTGGCTAATTTTTTCTATTTTTAGTAGAGATAGGATCTTGCTCTTACTCAAGCTGGTCTCCAACTCAGCCTCCCATGTTTTTCCATTCATGTGATACTTTACTAAGAAGAATGTGTTTCAATTGCATCCAAGTTAATATAAAAGTTGTAAAGCCTCCATCTTTTTAATGGCTGAATAGTATTCAGTGGTATACATACACCACAGTTTATTAGTTCATTCATGGGTTGATGGGCACTTGGGTTGTTTCCATATTTTGGCGATTTTGAATTGAGCTGTGAATCTAACTCAAATGTCCTTATGATAACAATTTTTTTTTCCCTTCTGAGTAGTTACCTAGTAATGGGATTGCAGGGTCAAATGATCAAACAGATGGTCTCTTTTGATTCTTTGAGGATTCTCCATACATCTTTCCATCCTGGAGGGAGTCTTGCTTTACCTTGGTTTTTCCTGGTCCCCTTCTCCCCCTGCTTTCCCCTGTAAGGGGATTGGTTCCAGGATCCTGACATATGCCAAACCCACCCGTACTCCCAGGTCCCACAGTTGATCCTGGGGAACTCATGTATGTGAAGTCAGCCTTCCATATAGGTAGGTTTTGTATCCTGAGAATACTGTATTTTTGTTCTTCGTTTGGGTGAAAGAACTCAAGTGTAAGTGGACCCCTGTAGTTCAAACTCATGTCCAAGAGGCAACTGCATCAGGGCATAGGCATTCCAGCAGCTCTAGGTGTTAGTCAAAAATTCCCTGGCTCCCTCCCTCCAAGCACTGACTCATTAAATGTGGGGTTGGGTCCAGAGATACACAGAGATACGCAGCCCAGATAATTCTAAAGCAGGGGATCTAAAGACTACCCTCTGGAAAAACACTGGTCTAAGGGGAAATCCCCAAGTCTTCCCATCAGAAGGTGGGAATCGGACCAGTGCCGCCATGAGCTCTGGTGTGATCACCCACCACTGGGGAGACTCAACCCCCTTTACATGGTTTAGGGTCCACAAGATCACAATCCTGTGGGCTCCTCAGCCAGTGAGTGCTTCTCCTTCTCCTGAGCCCTGAGGCCCAAGAGAACTTGTTCTGAGAAAACCAAACATGGACAAACTTTCTTTGACCCAGATGGCTCTGAAACTATCTGGGATCCCCCAAGTCATAGTAAATGCTTACACCTGTCAGACCCCGTTAGGGAAGCAGGTGTGCACATTAATCCAGGGCGGGCCTTCCTGTTTTCATTCTCTTCCTGCCAAGCAGAAAGAAAGAGTTGTGTATATATGTTTTTTCTTACAATAACTGTGTGGGGTAGGTGCCATTACTCCTATTTTGCCAATGAGCCGTAGTTCTGAGAGGCGAAGCGTGTTGCCTCAGGACACAAGGAGAGGGGCCCGCGGTGTGAACTTGAGTCTGTTTCCAGATCCAGCAGCTTGGGCTTGGCCAGCCTGCCTTCCAAGAGCTGCCCTCATCCCAGGGGCTGAGGGCGAAAGAGCTCCTGGGGGGCCTCCTGTCCATTGTTGGTGGGAGCAGCGACTTGGCCGAGCTGCTGTTCCAGGCCCTCACGCAGGTCCTGGGTGATTGAGACAGCTGGAACTGACGTCCCCCTCCAGATTTGCTCCGCTGGCAGAGAAGCGGTGGCCACTTCCAGGCTCCTGGGATAGCCCTGTGTGTCTTTTCTTCCCAAGACCCCAGCCTTGGAAAACAGGTGTGGTGGACAAAGGGGCCTCTGCCCACTTTTGGGGAGCAGGGGCAATGGGGCTCACTGCTGTTCCAGCCTGAGGCCAGCTGCGGAGAGGCCTGGCCAGCAGGGTTGGGGAGGACTGAGTCATCTTGTCTGGGTAGCGGCAGACCTATCCAGGTGCTGAGGGGCAGGAGGGAAGGGGGGCCAGGTTTGCCTTGGCTGTCATGGAGGGCTTCCCTGGGTAAAGGAAGGGAAGATGGGTGCTCTGATCCAGGCTCAGCCGGCACAGAGGCCAGAGACAAGAGGGGCCCTGAGCTTGTCCTCTGGTGCTGTCCAGACAGATGGAGAATCTACCCCAGGAGCTCTCCTCCATGGGACAGGAGAACCCAGGGCCACTGTCCTTGACACTGCCCCAGAGCTCGCTGACACCAAACACACCCTCCTCCTCTGATCATCACGACTGATCCACAAGGTACGTGTGCCCACATCAGGCCAGTTTGAAAGCGGAAACGAGGACAGGGGTCTACTAGCTTGTCCAGGGTCACTCAGCTTTTAAATGGCAGGACTGGAGTCTGGGCCCAACCTGGCGTGCTCTGTGTGGCCTCTTGGCCTCCGTCTGTCTGCAGCTCTCCTGGACAGAGGGATTCCCCTATGTCAGGGTCACACTGTTTCACAGGACCAGGGTCCTTTTGTCTGGAGCCACAGAAACACAGGCAATGCTTGGGAAGTACTGAGGTTGTCCAGGCAACTGCCCAGCTCCTGTTCCCAAGCTGGGGATGGGGTGGGAAGTTCAGGGACAAGAGAAGGGGTGAGGAGGGCAGGAGGAAGAGCAGGTCTGGCTCTCAGCTGACTGGTCCCCTCCCCTCAGTTCTCCTACTGAGGCCTTGGTGTCGTGTTTCTCAGGAAGGAGGAGAGTCTCCCAATTACCACATGAAAAGAGGCCTGTGCTGGCTAGAACTTGGATCCTGAGAGGCCCCTGGGCCCTGCAGAGGCAGCTGGCACGGGAGATGGAGGTGAAGGGCACCGCCCTGGGGCCACAACCCTCACATCTGGGGCCCACTTCCCTCCCCTGCCGGAGACTCCTCTTGGGCCCTGGGTACACCCACAGGGGTGGCAGGGAGCACTAGGTGGGGATCACTCCAGCACACCCTGTGGGCAGCCTGTGGCTGTGCCCCTGAAGAAATTGCGACCATTTAAAGAACAAAGGAACCGGGCTGCGCCTGTGGCTCAAGTGAGTAGGGCACGGCCCCATACACTGAAGGTGGGCAGTTCCAACCCACCCTGGCCAAACTGCAACAAAAAAATAGCTGGGCGTTGTGGCGGGCGCCTGTAGGCCCAGCTACTCGGGAGGCTGAGGCAAGAGAATCGCCTAGGCCCAGGAGTTGGAGGTTGCTGTGAGCTGAGATGCCACAGCTAGGGTGTTAAAAGTGTCTCTAAAAAAAACAAACAAAAACCAAAGGAATCTTCTAAGAATCCAAGAACAGGGAGACAGAGGTGCCAGAGTGCAGGGTGGGTCGCAGGTCGGAGCCTCCTGAAGCCACCACCCTCCTCCTGCTCCTGAGGCAGTCACCTGACCTGTGTGTGGCATGCCCTCTCCCCACAAACTCTTCCCTGGGCGAGGCTTTTGGTGTCTTTGGATTCCTAAAGTCCTTTCCCTGATCCCGGTTTAGAAGTCTGGCCTGACGCAGGGTCACTTGCGCTCCTTCCTACAGAGCCACTGCTGCCTACGCATGCCTGACCACCTGATGGATGCCTCTCCAGACCATGGGCTTTCCTTGGGAAAGTGGCCACATTTGTACAAGCGGCTTGGTGAACAGGCCACATTTGTACAAGCGGCTTGGTGAACAGGTTTATGCTATGGCAGAGGCTCTGGGTACTGCAGCCTCCCACAGGGAGTAGGCGAAGGCTTGAACCCCACTGAGCGGCTGTCTAGTAATCTCCAGCCCTCTTTGGGGCCTCTGGAAGAGAAGAATGGAACCTTCTTGCTCTCTCGCCTCCCAGACAGAGCCTGTCCCTGGCTCAGGACCAACACAGTGGAGAGCCCAGGAGGGAGGCCATGGGAATCACTCCACTTGCCCGGCCCAAGGATGTCTCAGTGGGATGAGGGCCACCGTGGACCCCGGCCAGGATGGGCTGCCCAGTGGGGTAGGGGACAGCTAAGGGCAGCAAATGGGTGTAAAGGGACCAGTGTTTCACTGGCTCTTGGGGAGGCAGCTGTGTCCAGGTTTACAAAACACTTAAGAAATCTGTGTACTTCCAAGTGGAAAAGGAGACACTTGGCAGCCTGGCAGGACTTTATTCTTCTTGATTGCAGGGTGGGGGTGGGGCAGGGAACTAGAAAGGGCAGAGCCAAGATTCCAGGCAGCCATGCCCACTCTCTCTGCGTTACCCGGGCAGTGCAGTTCTGTAGGCTCAGACAAGGAGCCAGCAGGTTAGGAAAGGATGCCATAGGTCCTGTGATAGCTCATACTGTATATTTCAGCAATTTCTGGGAAGGCCCAGCTCTTGAGATCAGCCTGGGTAAATTGCCATGGAGCTACATGCAAGGAGGGCTGCTGCTTCTTAAATCAGTTTTTGGGGGCGGCACCTGCGGCTCAGTGAGTAGGGCACCGGCCCCATATACCGAGGGTGGCGGGTTCAAACCCAGCCCCGGCCAAACTGCATCAAAAAATAGCCAGGCGTTGTGGCAGGCGCCTGTAGTCCCAGCTACTCAGGAGGCTGACGCAAGAGACTCGCCTAAGCCCAAGAGCTGGAGTTGTTGTGAGCTGTGACTCCACAGTACTCTACTGAGGTCGACAAAGTGAGACTGTGTCTCTACAAAAAAAAAAAAAAAAAGTCATTTAAATCAGCTTTTGGCAGCTGCTGTTGTCTGGGTCCAAGATGGAGAAAGTGGGCAAGGAAAGGTGAACTGACATTAAGGGAAAAACCAACCCTATAATTTCAGGGATAATCAATCACCTGTGGATTTGGAGTCCTGGCTCCAGGACGGAGTGACAGGTTCCCAGCGGCTGCTGGTGCAGAAGTCCTCTCCTCAGAACTGGGGAAGGGAGTCTCCCTTTTACCAGGAACAGGAGTAATTCACAGCAACAATCAAGACTTCAAAGGAAATTTATTTTGAAAGGGCTGAGGGGGACTTTACAAGAGTCTGAAGCCAATAACTAGAAAGGAAGATAAATAAAAACAAAAAGCCAGTATGTTGTGGCAAAATTCCAGAACACACTCTGAAAAAAATCCTTACATAAAACTGCTTCACTTTGTACATAATTACAAATTAATATACAGCACTTGGGTTCTGACCCATCTTTGATAGGATTCAGCATAGCAATGCTCATATAGCATTTAGAAAGAAGCGCTGAGGGCAGAGGTATAAGGTGCGTCCTGATGACCCTCCTGCAGACCCTCGCTTGCGTCTCCTCCGTGAGCCTGTGCGGGTAACCAACACACAGGAAAGCACAGGTCTAAACCCGAACCAAAGGCAAACTGGCTGGGTGCGTCTCCTGTAGGTGCCCTGGGACTGTGCATCCTGTCCGGTGGTGATGAAAGGCAGGGGCAGGTCTGGGGGTGAACAGGGTCTGTGCTTCCTGCAGAAGCTCCTCTGGTCTACAGCACAGGCAGGTCCTACCTTGTTCTAGGGCAGGTCACTCACTTGTGTGGCAAGGGACACTTAGCCAGTGGGGGCTGCTGACATTTAAACCTTAGTGAGATGGAGAAATAACTCATAACCTGTCAACCTTTGGACAAGTTAGATGAATATGTGGAAAGATGCCTTTATTTCTCCCACCCCTCTCTTTTTATTCCTTTTATGGCAGCATTAAAATACTTTTCAAAACCTGGCCAGCAGGCAGTTGATTCCAAAGATCTGGTTAACTAGGAATGTTATGCTACATTGGAAAAAAAAAAAAAAATTAAGAGCAAAACCCAAACAAACTCTTTACCCTCTCCTTTCTGAGGATAGACTTAACGAGACAGTCCCAAGGCAGGCAGAGGCAAGGCACGTGCATCTCATTTGTCACCATTTCAGCCAAAGGATTACTTTCTGGTTTCTATGTGTCAAGGGCATCCAAACACGGAGGGGAGATATCTTCTGCAGTGTCTGGGGTCACCTCAGAGCCTCCTTTCTGGCCCCTCACCAGGACTACTTTTCTAAACTCCTCCTGGAGCCTGGCTGTCCTCTTGGCACAACTGGCCACCCACCATTAGAATAAACTTCAGCGCCAATGCAAACACCAAAATCCTTGAGAAGGAGGAACTGGCTATAGAAAGAGCTTTAGAGACAACAAGACAAAAGAAGGAAATCTGAAGTACTTTTCTGGATCATGTTCTGGCCTATAAAGTTATGGTTCCACCCTTTAAGGCAGGACGTATTTAATTAAACCCTTGCACACTAATATCTGTCCTTCCTTTTAATAAAGAAACAGTAGAGGTCTCAAAATTTTGTGCTTACTAATATTGAGGACTTGAGGAGATAACAAGCAAGGGAGAAACTCAGCAAAGGGATGACCCTGAGACACATAAGGAGAAAAAGGTAAGATTCGTACCTTTACAAAAAAAATCTTAAGGATTTCTTCCCCACAGATTGTTCTCTTGTGGGTAGAGAGGTTGGCAAAGGTTGAATATGGCAATTTGCATGTTTTAACCCTCTTCATTTTCTAAGAAAACACATTTTGATTGTCTCAAAAATGAAGCCAACTTATGAGAGCATTTAAAGTGCATGTCACCCGACTAGGATGACAACTACTACTGAGATGATACACGCAAGGCAAGATGAAGTATCCTTCAAGAAGGTTCAGTGAGTTCTGGAAACCTGGACACTGATAGCATCTCCATCTGCCCCCACCCCCCCAACTTACACACAATTTCAGGCACCTGGTTTCTTTAGCTTGATGGAGAGACATGGGTTCCTTTTGTGGAAACAGTGTGGGGACTTTGATCTGCGTCACCTAAAAAGTCACTTCTTCTCATGGCAGAGGAAACCAGACAGGGGTTTAGCCTCAGTCACCAGAGCAATCCTCAAGGTCATAAGCAAAGCACAAGCAGCCACAATCCAGGTAACTCCCCAAGCACGATAAATCCCATGGAAGTCAATTTCAAAAGGGAAAAAGAGATGGCAGAGGTATATAAAAGCACAGTTCTTGGGAAGTGGCTCTCTGCATTGTGGGCTGTATTTCCAGATGAAGTTTGAGGGAAATTCAGGGGACTCTTCTAATTCTCAACATGTTCAACCAGAACCAAATAGTTTTAAGTTAATGGAGTGTGGGCAGAGGTGAAATCTCCATTTTAAGAAACACTACCAAAACAACCACAGTTCAGCATCACAGTTACTTGAGAGTAGAAGACACTTTAATATCAACATCAAGCTGGGTGGCAATGGATGGTAACTTAGAGCATCCACAGTGCTTTGTGAAGAATGTGGGTGGAAGTCATCTCATCAGCAATGACCCCCTCATCATTTCCAACCCAGAGAACAGGGTTACCCAGCCTTCACACACACAGGGAAGAAATGCATGTCTTTTTGGGGGGCTGGGGGGACTGGGACAGAGTCTTGGTCCATCACCCTGATAAAAATACAGTGGTCTCTCTAAAGCTCACTGAAGCCTCAAATTCTTGAGCTCAAGTAATCCTCTCACCTCAACCTCCCAGGGTGCTAGGATTACAGGTGTGAGCCACCTTGCCCGGCCTGTACACACTGTCCTGCAAACCCCAGGTTAGGAACTCGGAGCCAGTGACAAGGACAGACTGCTCAGCCCTACGGTGGATGTGAGCCAAGATATGACAGGTTTCAATGGTAACCTGGAGTTGTATGACTGGTGAAAACGCACACAACTTTTGCTGTTTAGGGTCCCTGGGAGAATACATTATGGTTTCAATAGAAAATCAGCTGGGTTTGGTCTTAAAGTCTATTTCTGAAGGGTAGGAAATCTCCATGACAAAAACAGGTAAAGGTAGGTTAGGTGGCAAGTTTCTTAATTCTCAAATGAGGGGAAGACATCCCGTGATGTAAGAATGAGGTGGCGGGGACAGAGAAGGACACGGAGACCTTCCCCAACCCTTAAACTCCACCTGGGCCTCCAAGGCACTTTGCTGGACACTGCTGAGTGAGCAGTGCTGGCTGCCGCCGCATTCTCACCACTGATCAGTTTAATATTGGTTAACCCTTAAAAACAGAAACACAAACACACGCACACAATAAATAAAATAAATCTAGGCTACAAATTTAAAACCAGACCTCTTTCAAATAAACTGAAAGATAAATATCTCCATCTGCAAGGCCAGCTTGCAATTCATCAACAAGCACCAAGTTACAGGTATTTTTGTTTTTTTTTTAAAAAGGTATGTTCAAAGCCCATGCTTCTGAGGGACAGAAAGCAGAAACTGAAGGCCACGTGTGAAGCACAGGACTTGCCAAGGTCTCTTTGTGGCACAAGGTGGCCACAGAGGAAGCGTTACCAATGAACTGTCCTGCAGACACCAGCTGGTGAGACGTCCCGAAGCCAACTCAGACCAGAACACAGCGGAGAAGAGCAAAGCAAAGCAGCGGCAGGCAGCACGCGCCCTCTCTCGGGGTGAGAGCAGATCCCCAACGGACTTTTAGATTTCAAACACTGCCTTTAAGTAACCAAATTTTGCAGAGGGCTTCTGACTCTTCTTGTGCCAGCCCCTCTGGTTCAGTACCGGGAGAAACTGGACACAAGAGCTCAACCCTGCACCTGAACCTATTTTTCAGCCAACCGTCCTGGCGTGGGGTGGGACAACTTTGCTGGGGGCACAGAGCACGGCTCCTGCCTGGTCCTGGACGGGAAGATGGCACAGCCAAGCCGAGGGAAAAGTGGCGGCCCTCACACTGTGCTGCCAGGCCGCAGCAGCTGCCCTGGGGGGAGCCTGGGAGGCCCTGGCCACAATGACAACCAGAAAGTGTCACATTGCAGGGAAAATGGTGAGGTGGCTTCTCTACTTCATGTGAGCCCAGAACATGTGGGCAGACATCTCGGAAAGCCAGGATGTTTCTTCTGTATTTGATGAGAAAAGGAGATACTTTTTGTAGTACCTGAAACACTGAGATCAAGGAGGTGCAGGCCACGTGTTTGTTTATACACATCACACCTCCTCTCACTGTTTTCACAAATGTTTGTCATCCCTTCTAAAATGAAATGAGAAATACAGGCCAAAAAAAGGGGAGGGGTGATGTGTGCACGGGGTGCGTTTAAAGGGAACCCAGTGTCTGAGGTCTCCCAGGTGGAGCACTGAGTACCAGGGGCTACTGGGTAGACCAGGCATTCCCTCTGCTGCGAGCCGATCCAACCAGACGTCTGGTGTGGACTGCGTGTACTTCTGGCATGCTCCATGTGTGTATGCGGACAGGTCACCGCATACATACACAGATAAAGTACAAACTACCTGCTGTCTGATTTTGGTTGTGTTCCCCCAAATAAAAAAGTTTCAGACTTCATTTGGAAATGCTCTGGGGGCCTTTAGGAATTCCTGACATGTCCAGAACCATTGCTTGCACTTCTGGGGCCCCTACTTTTAGTGTAGCACTTCGAGTAGGGCCAGCCCCAACCAGCAGGTCCTCGGCAGCCTCGAGCCACAGCCGAAGCAGAGTCTGGGCCTCCCTCCCCACCCTGACACTCAACACTATCTGTTCCTTTTGTCCAGAGCCTGAGCCTCCTCAGGAGGACTGGACACTGAGGAGCAGTGGGCGTCCAGTGTAAGAGACTCATGCACGCGCAGACAGCAGAGAGGTGGGCTGGGAACCCTGGCCAGGGCAGGGAGAAGGATCAGCAGAAAATCTCTTCACCCTCGGCTGATACTTCTGCAGGACCGTCTGCAAAAGTGAAAACCAAGAAAGAGAAGAAATTCAGAAAAAAATGTTTTCATTTAACTTCCTCCCCAACCCAAGTCTTCCATGATGAGAATGGGTGACTGGGCCTTACAGGCAGGTCATTTTCCAGACATTTTCCAGTGGGATCCAAACTGACTGAGTGAGGCCCTTAGTGATATTTTTCACTAATGCTCTTTTTAACTTTCACAATAAACACCAGAATTCATATTTCTAAAATAGTCTGGAAAATATAAATTTCTCTTTAACCTCCCACACAGAAGGGAGAGATCAGTCCCAAGGTGGAAGGCCAGGAGGACGCAGGCAAACCGGAGCGTCGACACGGAAGGTGCCGTGAGTTAACCTGGGCCTGTGACCGCCGGTGCACCACGGAGCCTCTGGCCTTCAGGTTCCTCACTTTCCCTGGAGTTAACAGGTTCCTCACTTTCCCTGGAGTTAACAGAGTCGGTGTCACAGTCATTTGAGAACCGGATCACCGATGCCAGCTGTTGTTATGTTCACTAGGCCAGTCTTGGAAAGGCAGAGAGGACTTGGAGAACTCCAGGTAGGTGAGCTCAGTCCCTCAGACACATGTCCTCTCCTCTGCACATGTGCCACACAGAACAGGCTCTCCTGGAGTCATGTTCTCAGCATGTGCGTTTAGTGAGAAGGTCACAGTTTGGCTTCACACATCTTAGCTGCACCCCATGGTGCTAAGATCTACCCTCTCTTCAGCATGTATGGATACCGTGGCCACAGGGAGGGTGGGCGTGGGGACTTACCGCCGGGCTGTGAGCGGCTGGCTTTGCTCTTCTTTTTCTTGTCCTTCTTCTCCTTTGGCTTAGCTAACCCAAACAGGCGGGCGGGGGCAGAGGTGGACACTGGGGCCTGGCTCTGCCCTCCTGGTGCTCTGTCCGGCTGGCCGGTTGAACTCAGTATGTGAAAAGGCACCTTATCTTTATGTGTCCGAGAGATGCTGTTCCTTCTTGGTGATGCTGAAAATTCTGAGTCCAACAACCCTGACTTGGCTACTGACGGTGCAGATGGCAAGGGGGACTCCTCAGGACTGGGACAGAAGGATGGGATCCTCATCAGCTTGGTGTGTTGATGTGAAACCTGCACACATTCAAGAGAAAGGGCTTGACTTCAAGGCCATCAGCACCTGGATGCCCTGCCGTGCTGGCTGGGTGCTTACCCACTTCTGTGGATGCCACAGGACAATTGCAAAAAGATTCAGAACATCTCAGCTTCATTGACTGCCCTACAGTACCTACAAAAATATCTCCTTTGCTACCATTAATATTTTTATTGCATACACTAACTCCAGCATCATAAAGAACTAATAATACCATTGGCAGGACAGCTTAGAAAAGAACTCCCATTCCTGGAGCAAACAAGGAAAGCTACTTGTCGACTGATTTAGACAGGGATATAGATAATTATTTTTGGGCAAAACAATTACAGAAGCCTCGGGTTCTTTTTAGGTTAGAGGGTAAGGGGAGTTGAGTTGCCAAGCCGACACCAAAATCCCAGTTAAAGGTTAAACCGAAGATAAAAAGGATCGGCTCATCTGTGCCCTCTGTTCCTGGGTTCCTTCCTTTGCCAGAGCCCCAGTGGTTTTATTGGGGTAGGGGTGGAATCCATCATTACGTTATAAAAAGCAATGCAGAGAGAGCATTTGCTGCTCTCAGGTCATATATTCAAAAACCTGTGCAGAAGGTTAGAACTGCCCCCTGCTCTAGAAGGTGTCAAGTCTAATTTCTTTCATGATCCAAGGGCAGTCAATCAAACAAATGACAAAATGATACACAATTTAAAGTCAGGCAGAGTGTGTACACCCAGGCTCTCCACCTGCCACAAGTGTCTGCATTTGGAGTTACCATGGAACATCACTGGGATGAACTTGGAGTCACTGTGGGGAGCAGGAGAAGGCCTTCTTGTGGAAGCCGCAGCCACAGGCAAGGCAGACCAGGACCTGTGCCGAGCCCAGCTGCTGGAACATCTCGGGCGGGAGTACCACCCACCAGAGCGGTGGCCACCTGCTGGGTGGGCTTTCCCTCTCTAGCTGACCCCTGGGCTCTTCCAGGACTGGCACCAGGGCCATTCCCTGCTATGTCAAGACTACGGGCCGTCATCTTTCCTTAGTGTTTCTCCACTAGGCTGCAAGTTCCCTCAGTGACGGCCACGGCTGGTTTCTTGGTACAGAGCAGTGGGTACACAGCTCTGAGACATGCAAGGTTCCTCTGGCCTACACTGGTGGCAAGTAAGGGGAGTGCTAGTCAACTCCAAGGGTCCACTCACCTTCCCCTCAATGCCCTGGGCCCAGCCATGTCCTTTCTTCCCTTAGAGACACAAAGAGCAGAAAAAGACTTGCTTCCTCCCCTGTCCCGCTTCAAGAGACCGCAGCAGCAGGCTTCCTCTCTCTGCTCCCTTTCTCACAGACATGAACACGCACAGGGTCCTCAGCTGGTCGGCCCTCTGGCCCCTCCTGCCCACAAGGCCCCGTTACCCAGCACAGGTCCCGCTCTACCTGCGTCTGGCTGAGCCGCTCGGCCATGTCCCGCCGCAGCTGCTCCCGGTCCCTCTCGAGCTGCCTCTGGGAGGCCCGCAACCTCTCCAGGTCGCACTGGTAGGCGCCCTTCCTCTGCTGGAGCTCCTCCCAGTCCCGCTCCAGGTCCTGCTGGCCACGCTGCACCTTCTCCTCGCGCTGGGCCAGCCGGGCCTCGCGCTCCTGCAGCTCCCTCTCGCGGGCCTCCCACTCGCGCTCACGCCTGCGCCTGTCCTCCAGGAGCTGCGCCTGCTGCTTCTGCAGGTTGGCCAGGTCCTGGCGCTGCTTCTCCAGGCTGCGCTGCTTCTCCTGCTCAATGAGGGAGCTGGGGCGCGACAGGCTCCGGGTGAGCGCCCTCTCGCTCAGCAGCAGCTTCTGGTCCTCGATGTGGCTATCCTGCTGCAGCACCACACCCTGGGGACACATGGAGGGGAGCTGTGCCACTCTGGCTGGGAGGACAGCCCTCCTTGGGGACCCCGGCATCATGAGGGACTATGACTCCCTCCTTGCTTTAAAGCTGGTCAGATTCAAATGCTCCAGGACAACGTGGGCAGTTATGAAACAGGGGCCTCGGGAGCAGGAGTTCAGTGTTCAGTCAAACCTGGTGACACGCTGCCTGCGGTGAGGGGCATGTGTGTATTTTGGAGGTGGGAGAAGGTGGGAATGAGACAGTTTAGGACTTCAAGAAAGGACATGAGCAGAATCTGAGGAAGTACTAACTCAGAGGTAGAAATATCAGAGAGAGAAGGAATTCACAAACTCACAATCAGACCACAAGGCTTTCTAGAGTAAAATGATCTCCCAAATGCATCAAGCACTCCCTGAGCTTTGTGGAATGGTTATCAAGCAGTAGCCACAGCCTATAGTTGTTCACCAATTCTAGTCTTTCACTGTCGACAGTATTCTAACCCCTGCATTCTGGAAATTTTTCTCACAAGAGCTAGTCTTCTCTAGACTGAGGATCTAGAGAAGCAACATATAAACCTCAAAGACCCAAGCCAACAATGGTCTCTTTATAGCTGTTCTCTACACGAGGAGGTACATGGGTTACAGAAGCCACCCACCTGCAGAGTGGTCAGGAGCTCGTGGAGATGAACGATGCTCTGGACAAGCTGCTGCAAAAGAAACAAAGTGGGAACATTCATTTCAGAGTCCATTATACTACATGGTCACCTGACAAGGCAGCATCCTTAAAATACAATGACATGCTTGTATTTTCCTGAAATATTTCCTTTTTTCTTTTTTTAGAGACAGAGTCTCACTTTATCACCCTCGGTAAAGTGCTATGTCATCACAGCTCACAGTAACCTCCAACTCCTGGGTGTAAGCGATTCTCTTGCCTCAGCCTCCCGAGTACCTGGGACTACAGGCACCTGCCAGAATCTCCAGCTATTTTTTGTTGCAGTTTGGCTGGGGGCCACATTCGAACCTGCCACCCTCGGTACATGGGGCCGGTGCCTTACCCACTGAGCCATCGGCGCTGCCCTTCCTGAAATATTTTCAAATTGAAAGCCCCACAGAGAATAAGTGGGTATACACAGCCAAGAAAAGCAAAAGAAAAGCAAAAGCAAACAACTGTGTGCGGGAGGGATTAGCAGCACACTTTGAAATATATCATAAAGCTTCCATTATTTTAAGTGACCAGCACACAAATGGCATACATACAGTATAACAGAAAATTTAGAAACCATCCCTCACGGTAAGTAGCATGTGGAATCGATGAGGAAGAAAAGAATATTCAGTTAATTGCTCTGAGAAAATTAGCTAAATTTCCAGAAAAAATTAAGTTAGGACCCTGGCTTACAGTAAAAAAATGTTCAAATAGATAAAAATGCTATGGGTAAAAAATGAACCACACAAGGGCTACAAGAAATCCTAAGAGAATATTTTCTGACCTTGACAGGGAGCCTTTCAAACACAGATGCAAAGGAAGAAACCACACAAAAATGTTTTTACAAGGCTCGGCGCCTGTGGCTCAACGGGCTAAGGCGCCAGCCACGTACACCTGAGCTGGTGGGTTCGAATCCAGCCTGGGCCACCAAACAACAATGACGGCTGCAACCAAAAAATGGCCAGGTGTTGTGGCGGGCGCCTGTAGTCCCAGCTACTTGGGAGGCAGAGGCAGGAGACTCGCTTGAGCCCAGGAATTAGAGGTTGCTGTGAGCTGTGATGCCATAGCACTCTACCCAGGGTGACAGCTTGAGGCTCTGTCTCAAAAAAAAAAAAAAAAAAGTTTTTACAAAATTTACTATGTAAAAATGTAAAATTAAAAGGCAAAGGACAAATGTGAACACAAAGTCAAATAAAAAAAAAATTCTTGATTTAAAAAAGCTCTCACAGATCAATATGGAAACAAAAAAAAAAAGTAGAAAGATGGGCCAGGAATATGAGCCAGCCCTTTATAAATGGGCAATTACATTTTTTTTTTTTTTTTTGAGACAGAGCCTCAAGCTGTCACCCTGGGTAGAGTGCCGTGGCATCCCAGCTCACAGCAACCTCCAA